>WJFB01001268.1:0-34468 GCA_009870185.1 Pygmarrhopalites habei
CAGAATTTCATGGGCAATTTTATGGTTTCAATCAAAACCCTCAAAATTCTATGTAGCCCGTGCACCGGCCATTTCCAATTTTGGCCCAAAATTCGTTCTAATCAAATATGGTCCTTTAAATGCTATTTCCAGAGACTACGACTATGTCTAGTATTTTTTTGGTCACGTTGAAAATATTCCTCCATTTTTGTTGTAGCCTTTGAGAAGAATCGAATGCCGACACGAGGCCATACAACTAAAAAGATTTTCAAAAACATTCATGGACATATTTTATTTTTAATAGATTGTTGTTATAACTACATGTGTGTATTTTTAAAAATATTCAAACGAACTATTCTCTTTTTTGAAAATGCACAAATGATGTGACATGGCAAGATGAGAGAGAGGGAAACATGCACTCTGCATTTGCATAATTATTAATTTTAGATTCAGTCATTAATAATGAACTATTTTTAGTTTATTCTCATTCCTCATTTTAAAACAAGGTATGTACAATCATTTATTCAATTCTTTGGCTATAACGCTATGCAATTACATCAAATTTTTGTGATAGAATTTATTTCTTTATGAATGTAATTAACATTTTTTTTCCAAATAATTATCAGACACAATGTTGCGTGCGAAGCAAGGTGAAAAATTGGGATTTCTCTCCATATTCTTTACGCAAAGCAATGAGCCCTTAGGGTACTGGACTAAACAGGTCAGACATACAAAATTATTTTATGTGACATCAAAATCTTATTTCATAAACAAGATGAAATTTAAAATGTTATGTAGGTGATGAGTGGACGGATCAAGCGTGTAATTGACGACAGTGACAAAATAAAACTCCAAGTTTTGGAACTTGTTGGGAATAATGTTCAGTCCACTTACATCACAACCCCCACTTCCGAGTACTCAAGCCTTGGCATCACTCTCCCTGTTTTGGTTCTTATCGTCAAAAATTTGAAACGTTATTTTTTCTACCAAGTCCAAATTCTGGATGATAAAAATTTCCGTCGTCGTTTTCGTCTAACCAACATCCCAGGTTTTAATCGAAAACTCCCAACTGTCTGTACATTCCCCATTACACTAGAAGAAGGTTGGAATGAATTGGCCACAAATTTGGCTGAACTCACTCAACGTGCCTACAATACAAATTATGTTGAGACTATACGAGTGGAGATCCATGCTAACTGTAGGATTCGAGAAGTATGTGCCAAATATTCTATTTAACACAAATACATTTAGATTATAATACTTACACATTTATTTTTCAAACTTCTGAAGATTTTCTTCTGTGAAAATATGGATGCCATGCAAGTCAGAATACAACGTCCAACTTTGAGTGAAGGAAATAATTTATCCATTGATGAAGAATCAAATTTGACTAATATCAATGACCCCGTGTCAATCTCAACCTCTTTAAACTATGACCCGACGAAGCCAACCATGTCTGATGATGATGACAATAATAAAAATAAGACAGGGACAAATCACATTCAGGATGCTGTCAAAACAATGAAGGAGTACGAAGAGTTGGCAAAAAGAGTCAAAAATTATGCTAAATCAACTGTCTCCTCCAACTCATTCAGTCAGGCCATTGTGAGTCGGATGGAGGAGGATGAAAAGGTTAAGGAAAGTAAAAGTAAACCGAATTCAACAGGAGGAGGAGGGAAAGGTAAAGAATTATCCAAATCATCTCACTCTAGTCTCAAATCCAAAAAGCAGAAACACAACAACAACAACAAAACACCCAAAAATTCCAAGTGATTCCGACCAATATTTTTTTTACAAAATTTCGTTGTTAAAATTTAGCAAGTCTATAAATATAAACAGTATGTAATCACACACCTTCAAAATTCAGAAAAGAGAATTGCCTTGAGATCAAATCCTAATAATACACGCACACATTTCTCCCTCTCTCTCTCCAAAACTTGTTCATCTCTCTTTTTTATTCAGACTGAACAGTAAATTTATATTTAATGACTCCCCACTTTTAGTTGGGCCTCACCAAAAATAGCATACAAGGGTTTTACTAACTTTTTTTTGCAATTTCATACACACCGTCTGATTCGCTTTATTCTTTCTTCTTCTTTGCTCCCTCTTGTCGCAATATCCATTAGTGATTCGGGGTTTGCCAAAGTAAAAGTTGTATTTCCTCCTCTTGTCAACCTGACATTTTTGGAATAACCAAGAAAAGAAGAGAGTCGGCTAACTCTACCATCGCTTTCGTCCCAATACAAAAATGTGTAGAGATATATAATAATATGATAAAATAATGGTCCTCCACACACACACCAAAATACACAGACTAGAGTCCCTCCTCTCTGTTTTTATACACCCAGAACGTCTGAGACCCTCCTGCTCTTATTTTTATTACTACTACCAGAGTATTGCTGCACATTTCGTATCCCATCTTATCTCATCTTAGCGAATCGATAATGACACTTAATTTTGATGGATTACCGTGCGCTTCCCGGACCAAAAGTTACACACACAAACACACACACGTTATTTATTTCTCCTCGGCTCCTTCTCCTCCTCATCCTCCTCCATACACACTATCCCATCTTGAGCATATTAAAGAAGAGGGGAGAAGAGTACATAGGGAATGACACTGGATACAGAAGATCTGGTTTAAACAGAGAAGAGAGAGATGTTGTATGTGTGTGTTTATAAGTATAATTTCTATCTCCGTTCATCCCATCGTATCCTTTTTATCTATTAAGTCAATTTTGCCGCATAAAAATACACCTTCCTTCTTTTCTATAATTCTTTTTGTGCTCTCTCCTAACTTTGTTACACTCGTCCGTCGTCTGTCTATCCATCTGTGATGTTTGTTCCGACCACATCTCTTGGATCATCTCAAAAATATTATTGTTATCATTCTCCCCTCTCCCTCTCTCATTTTCCCCTCTTCCCATTTCCCATCATACTCTCAGTTTTCGGGGGAATAACATAAACTGCTACAACTTTCACTTGTAAAAACTTTAGGAAAATAGTAGTAGAAACTGTGTTTTTCTTCCAGTCATATTTCAAGAAATTCAAAGTTTTTTTCCAAAAAGAAGAAAAAAGACAGTCGTCAGATAATGTACTTTTGTAATAGGGAGAATTCTATTAATTTCCTCTTCACCAAGGTCATAATCATAAAAAATCGCAAACATGAATTTACACTCTTTCCCACATTTTCCCTGCACGGATCCGAACGAAGTTGTATGCAGGTAAACATGCACAAGTAGGAGAAAATCTGGTGTATATAAAGAGCCACACGGACTCTGAGTGTGTGTGTCTGTCTGTAGTATTATAGTATCTAGCACGCAATGACAATTAAATAGAACATGAGCTTTGTCCCCTTGGACCACGTTATACCTCCATATGCATGTTGATATACATATTCCCAAAAAGTAGGGTGTACGTACATGCGAGTACAATAGTGAAGAGAATTATGAGAACCATATTAAAACATTTACCTGTTTGCCTCCATGGATTTTTTCTCTCCCCGCAATGCATTACAATGAGATTTGTGCTTTTTCGGAGGGGGTGACTTTTCGACTTCGGACGCATGGAGCATTGAGTACTGTAGACAAAAAATGTAAACTACCCTACTCAACAATGTAAGCATTTGTACTTAGAATCAGTTTCTACTCTCGTCTTTCCTCCATCCTGGCTAACAAGACTTAAATGTACAAGACACAAGATTTAGAATTCTTAAAGGGCCGTAAATAATATCAGAGGGAATTGTAATTATTCCATTACGGTACACGGCACACGGTAGTGTACACAAATTACTTTTTTAAGTATATCCGCTTGTGTGTGTCTCTCACAGAATGTATACGTGGATTCATTGCATAAACAGCAATAATAGTAACCCTCTCCCAAGTGTACACGGAATAGAAGAGAAAATGATGTAGAATTTGTAAATAGACCGTTGCTCTCATTGTGTGTGTGTGTCTGTGTGGATCTATATGTACGACATTAAGAGGGGAGTAATTGGGTGACGTTTGCGTGCGAACCAAGGAGGGGTAAAGCCAAAAACCGAATTCGTGGTTAAAGAGAAATTCTTTACACGATATCATTTAAGAGTCCCTCTTTCTCTCTCTCTCTCCCTCTCCCTGCTTTGATTTCATGACTACACTTCCGTATAAAGTGTTTGTGTACAATAGGTTTGTGGTATACATAACTACATCAATTCCACAGTTTACCTTTTGACTTCAAAGCTTTGAAAATAGATACGTATAGATTGTATGCAGTCCACACTTGATTTCTCTCTTTATAATAAGAATCTCTGATGTATGATTAAAGATGAAGAGTTGAAAGAGTATAAAACAAAAGGGCATGCAATAGCTACAATGTAATATTATGGTAAATGTCATTTTTTACTTTTCCTTTTTTGTACTTATACCTACATACACTGTGACTCACTTTCTTATACATTGTAGTGGAGCTGAATGTAGTTGGGGGAGTTAAAGAAGCGAGGGATTCGTGAGAGGGTTCAAATCCACGTAAAATTTATAAAAAAAATTGTAAGATGTGAAGTGACATTTTGCTGTACGACACTTGACAAGTATTCAAGAATTTTGGATGTGGACTATGTAGGTCAGTACATTGACAAACTTTTCCATTTCCTCCTCTCCCATCTTGCATCTTTCTCTTAATCCCCATCTAATTGTCTGCCTTAGAGTTGTACTACAAAATGAATTTTTACGTAAACTCTACTCTTGAAGAATAAATTTAGATTTTAAAAATACATGAAATAAATTTTTCCGATGTAAAATTCCGTTCAGACAAAATAAAAAAGAGTCCATTAAATAGAGTTTTATATTTTTGACGAATTTTGGCACTTCTTTCTCTTATGATTCTAATACCTGAGTTCCTCATACATGTATTTTCACAAACAAAAATCCTTTACGACACACAAATTTTCACACTTGCATGGAGAGTGTGTGGAGATTTATTTTTGGAAACTCGATGAGTTGAAAGAAAATTTTGTGGTACACACAAAATATGTACACTGTGACTTATCTAATTAATTTATTTTTAAATAAAATTTGAAAGGAAACGTAAGCATACTCAAGTTTTTTTTGTAAAGTAAAGTTTCTAAGTAAAGAGGCCCAGGGAACTTCTGACACGAAGGGAAGCCAGCTGTCAATTAAAAGTTTTTTTTTGCAAAAAAAGACTCTCTAAAAAGAGAAAGCAGGGGTCCAAGGAAGAAGGAAAAGGGGGAAAGAGAACTGGAGGGCCCGCCTAAAGTCTAGAGTTTTTTCTCTTTCTTTTTTAGGAAAAAGTTAGATTGCTTTCATGTCATGATGGGTCCTATAAACTTGTGTGTGTGTGTGTACACAATGTCTGTGTTTTTTTAGTTGAGACTATTTTCTACTAATAGGAATGGACTTTGCACTTAGCGGAAGAAGAGAAGAAGAAGAAAAATTCTCAAATGGTGTTTGTCAAATGGAAAGTCGGGTTTGACACGTAGTGTTCATATATATTGTAGATTTATATCCAAAAGAATTGTCTCAATAATTAAATTGCTCTCGTCCTTGTGTTAACAAGATTTTAATGAATTCTGAATTCTTTCCTTTCTAATGACATCTCTTCCACACACTCGCCTACTCCCAGGCTTCAAAAATGTGAGGAATCCAAGTTGAAATGGAGAGAGACAACGTGTACATAAAAGAGAGAAGGTGTCCTTCGTGTGTATGTGTACATGTGGTGTAGATGAGGCAATCCTCTTGCTCAGCTACGAGAAATAGAGACCTTGTTTATATTGTATTGAATAGAATTGAGTCTTCCTCAAATTGGGATATTTGACTTGATGGACAAGAAAAGATGTCAAAAGCTTGACAACGTCAAAACTTGCCATCTCAATGAAACTGAAACTGACAGCTGCTGTCTGGCTTATCTTTGTACAGGACTCGTGTGATGCCCCCACATACAAATGAATCCTCCTCCTCTTGTCTATCCTTGTGTCTCGTCTCCACTCCACTGCATTGGAACCTCTCCCTCTTCTCCCCACAATCTCCTCTTTGCTTTCTGCCTTCACAGATAACTTTTGTCCATCTGAGACCCATCTAAAATCAAGAGAGACACTTGCAAAGTATTTGAGACACACCTCCTCTCTTTCACTCCCTCACACACACCACACTCTTACACACTCCACTTGAGAGAGTGGGAATTTGGAGAGGATGTACGTTTTTCTGGATGCATAGTTAAACCAAAGGTGTCAATGCCAATTGTGTCGATTCTCATTGCCATTGATGACATGTCAAAACATTGTATTATTATACCTTCATTTATTCCTCTTCAAATTCCCTCTTCAAATTCTTTTACATTTTACAAACCCCAAAATTGTTACTTCATTTACCGAATCAAAAAGTAAGATCTACCAGTGTCTAGTCCAGTTTTGTGGGAATTGTCATTTTAAAAAAATCTACTCTACTCACAGTAAATGACCTCCCCTCTCTCGCTGTACGAAAAGTTTTATTTCAAAAAATTAATTATTCTAATCACGATTTGTCTATCCCAACGCAACACTCAACACACTTGCAAAGGATATAAATAATGAGGGTGTCGAGGAGGAAACGGATTTCATTTGTCTAGAGAGAGAGGAAGAAAAAAATCATTTCAACATGGAACGTAGCTTTGTGTACAAAGTTTGTAAGGCTGGATGTGGGGGACTCTGTGTGAGATGGGATTTATTGATATGCTGTATTGCTAAAGATAAGAAGGGATTGCATAGAGGTTAATGACGGACTCCCCACTGTCCTCCCTCTCTCTCTCTCCTCTTCTGTGAACTTTGTGAACATTTTTGAAAGTTAGATGCTTTTGATTAGGCGCACTCATACTCTCTCAGTATTGGCAAATTGTAAACCACTTTTTATATCCCCCCCCCCACACACATGTATTGATGGAAATCCATGGAGGAGGACAATGAATAACGGTGAGCAATTAAAAATTTACACTTTGTAATTTATTTACTGTCTCTCTCTCCCTCTTTTTCTTCTGTAGGCTATAATGATAATTTTTCTTCATATTTAATCTCCTGCCCAGAAACAGTCCCCTTTTCCTAGTTTTCGACTGATGAATTCATTTACAATACAGTTCATCTAGGGACGGAAGTTGACTGTGATTATGACAGACAATAATAAATACACTACGAGTTCTGAACTCCTGTGGTTCTTCGTAAATCTCTTGTGTAAATACAAAAAATGTTGAGCATACATTTTGTTCTTTCTTTTTTGAAATCGACACTTTATGGATTAGCTGTGCAAGTGAAGAGAGTTGGACAATTTTTGTTGTTGTGATTTTGCAGTCTGTGTATTTGTGTATGAGAAGGACACCCCATAGTGAGGAAAATCATTTCTTTCCTACGTTTTCCCTTTACCTATTTAAAACCATGGATTCCAAGTCACGCAATTTGTCAAATCATGGCAAAGACCGTTACTGTCTAATAAGTGTATGATTCACAAAACAGTATAAATGTATATTCACATGTTTTGTGAATGTATTTTTCCTTCATCTTTTTCTCATGATAAACTCAGCTTTTTGGATATTATAAACCTCGCTTCCCTTTCACAAGCATTTTTTACCTATTAGTTAATTAATAGTCTCCCTCCAGCAGAGGTACAGTGATCCCTTTTTTCTACACACACACACACAAACACACGTAGGAGTGGGTAAGTACAGACACAGACGGGCAGTCACACGGAATATCATGAGATCAATTTTGTCCTGCATAAATCCTATTGTTTGACATACTCCCGATACAGAAACACACATACACAAGGGGGGAAAGAATTGACGATGTTGAAACCACAAACAGCGTGGAAAAATCTTTGACTTTTAGTTATGAACATGCACACACACTCTCCCTCTCTCTCTCTCTCTCACACACACTCTCAATAAAGTAGCTACAGATCAACATTAAAAGCGCGTCTCTCTCTCTCGGATTAAAAATTGTGGGGTTCGTGAGGAAGGTCGTGTGGCGGACGTGTGCAGATATTAAAGGAGACTACGATGTTTTACTTATAAAATCTGGACTTTTTACATTTTACCTGTAATGTCCATTTTGTATGCACACACACATCACACACACACTTACACAGGGAAAGAGTTTTAATATAATGGACGTAGTAGAGGACTGTATAAAGTTATAGAAGGAACTGCCAGTCCTGACGTTCTCGTCTCTCTCCGGATTTTGACGGGCGGTCAGGTAGATCAGACAAAGATAGAATTTCAAATGATTTCATTCTTTCCCTGCACAAGGCCTCACTCTCCCTTCCATTCCCTTCTCTTCCCTTCCAACATGCTCATGCAATATCCTTACGTAACATAGATGTGTGTGCGAGGGAGGGAGGGAGAGAGAAGTCAAATATGTACTTACAATAAATATTAGTGAGTCCATAACCCACCCTCTCTCTCTCTCTCGCTCTGTTCCTGTTTTTTCTTTTCGGTGATTTTTCGGAGGATAGGAAAATATTGTATTATACGTTTATTTACTACCTGCAGTGGAGTGGCAGGGAATATTGCAAAGCGTAGAAGAGACGGGTCAAAAAGGCATAAAAGTGCCAATTATGGCTCCTCCAGGTCTTCCGTAGTCCAAAATCATCTATTGTGTGGGACGTGAAATTTTTGACACGAAATTGCGTGTCTCCATTCTTCAGAGAATCATTTTCCCTCTCTCACTCTCCCACTCTCTTTTTCTTATGAGCACAATATTATATTATGAGAAATATCGGAATTGTACTCTCTCTCTCTCTCTCGCTCTCTCTGTTTCACAATCCGTGACCACTTTCACAAAACATAATTCTCGGAAAATTGAATCAATTCATTTGTATCGATTCCTCGTATTCCTCATCGTCGTCGTCATTCATAATAAAGTGTTATTCTATATATTATTATCCCCTCCCTTCCCTTTTATTTCCTCTTCTCTCTTTGTGTCATTAAGCTTCAAAAAAAATATTTTTTTGTGTTATATTTAGAATCATAAAGAGAAATCTTGGCCACTCCACAAATTTCTCCCTGCATGTTTCACCTCCTCACAATGTCCACAAAGTAGTACAACCTAAATGTTCTTATGTACGTATAGATACACAATAAAGTCAAAAGTGTGCAAAAGCCAAAGTTCTCATTGCCCTCTCTTTTAAGGTACGACACAGTAAAATAATACAATGTTAGTTTTTTTGTTTCAACTCAAAATTCTGAGATTAGTTTGGACATCCTCAAAATAAAATGGAAATTATGGTACCATATATAACTGCATAAATCTGTTTTTATTATAAGAATTCAACTCTTTCGAATAATCCTCTATACCTTCTTTCCCCGGGGAACACGCAATCTGTACAATACTTTACATTTAACAACACCACATTTTCAACTGGAAAAGATTGGACCGGTGTATGTTTGTGTGTGTGTGTGTGTGTGTGTGTGTGTGTGTGTGTTTGTTGTGCCCTCCTCTTTTTACCCTCTCCTCAAAAACTAACAAGAACAAACAAACAATCCTATTTTTTTTCAAGTAGAGACTCTACAATTATAATTATTATTATATATTCCTCCCTTGTGGCTTTCTCCCTCTCAAAAAGAAAGTCAAAAAGTCATTTTTTTGATAAAGACATTATATATACGTGTTGAGACTTTCGTACCTGTCATAGTTCAACTCCAATTCGACACTTTCACACACACACCACAACAAATACTACTACTTACTACTAGCTCGGTTAAAGTTATCGTTTCTCGTACATTTCTACATGCCTCTTTCCGACATTTATATCGAGAGTAGGGAGGTTGTGTGTGTGTGTGTATGTGCCGGCATGACCTAGCTTTGAAGAGATGCCTTAAGTTCACGAGTTGTTGCAAAATATGGACTGGAACTTTGAGAGAGAGACACGCAGGAGTTACCAGAGAAAGAGGGAGAGAGAGAGTTGGAGGATTGCGACAACAAAACTTTATGAGGAATAATACCTACAATCATGTATCAAATAAGCATTAAAAGCCATATAAATGACAAAATTTGATACAATGAGCCCAGCCCATATTTTGAATGCTTTTTGGGAGAGAGAGAAACTATAGCTATTATTTAGATTACCAGTAGAGATTATATATTTACATATATCCATACTTTTTGCTCCTTTTGCATATAATACAGTTATGAGATGTTTTTTAAATTCATGTCCTCCTCCCTACAAATTGTACTACTGGGTTATACAATGTCATGTTAACTTTGGAGGAAAATCTTGACGGAACAACGTACCC
The DNA here is from genome assembly GCA_009870185.1 of Pygmarrhopalites habei. Taxonomy (NCBI): domain Eukaryota; kingdom Metazoa; phylum Arthropoda; class Collembola; order Symphypleona; family Arrhopalitidae; genus Pygmarrhopalites; species Pygmarrhopalites habei. The sequence continues at coordinate 10,231 of WJFB01001268.1, forward strand.
AGTATTTATTATGGGTGTGGAAAAATTGAAGAGTTTTATTGCCATTATTTGATTTGATACATAAAAATCAGAGGCAGGAAAAAATACAAAAAAAAATTAATTATACTTTGTTCTCCGCATTCTGTGCTTTCCATTCCTTTCGACTCTGTGAATTATTATTTTTGAAACTCTATTGACTTGAGAGAAAAAGTCTCAAGAGTCAATTTCCCAATCTCCATAAAATTCGAAAAAAAATTACTGTTATTCTCTCCGCAGAAAAATGAAGGCAAGTCAAAATTAAGTATACAAAATAAAATGGTGGTAAATCTTTTCTATTTTTTATGATCAAAAAAAGTTTTGTTGTTGTCCCACCAAAGTCAGTCCTATTGGTTTTTTCGGGGGGTAATCATAAAAGTCTACAGAGTTTTTCCTTTCTCTCCTTTCTTTACCTTTTTTTGCAGAGGAACGATTGAGCCTAAATACCCCCCTCAGAAGAGAAATTTCAGAGAAAAAGATACCATCTTTAGCGATAGTTATCCCCTTTTCCGCACAATTCCCCCCAACCGTTTTACATTTACGTGTGTAGACTTGTACACATACATTTATAAGGTTTCTCTTCCGCCACTCATTGAAACTCAAAGAGCTTTTTTAGTCCTTCTACGCAATACAGAGTGGAAAGAGAGCGTAACTAAAAAGCACGTTTTTTTCTTCTCTCTCTCTCTCTCTCTCTCTAAAGGTTATCATTGAATATGTCTTTTTGTTCGTAATACATTCCCACTACGATTGTACGTTGGAAAAGATTGACAGGGACTATGACTCGGTCGAAAAGAGAGAGAGAGTAGTCACGAGTCCTCGCTTGACAACCAACCGAGATTTGCATTCATTTTCCTAGTTTTATTTCCGCACGAATGGGTCAGCCCCCGGAGTTGCAAATTAGACTAAAAGTCAAATAGCACTCATAATTACAAGTGGAAAAAATGGAGGGAATGGAATAAAAGCTTTCAGATATAAAACCACTATTCTACATTATATAACCCCATATCTAATTCACACACACACAAAAGCTACACAGAAGAAGTAGAGAATTCTACAAAGTATTGTATAACAATACACCGGATGTTCACAGATTTTTGTATATATCATGCATATCACAAGATTATGTAAAAAAGGACTATCGTGTAATACAAAACCTTGGATGAGAATATATATCCCTACATTTCATAAAGGGAGAAGGAGAGAAATTATTTTTTGAAACATTTTCTCCATCGTCGTCGTCGTCCTTCCTTTTTTTTCTTCTTTTCATCTTTCACAAAGACCCTCGTTTTTTTGAGCCCAAGTCGAGGGTGGAAGTGGTCAAGTTGGTCCGGAAGTAAAATACATTTCCGAGCATAATTATGGTATTTAATGATTAAATTGATTCTTCTCTTACATTTTGATTTATAGTCATCTTGTCGTTGACAATGAAAAGTTGAGAGCGAGAGAGAGAAAGGGGAAGAAAGGTTTTCATGGAAATTTCGCATGTTCTCTTTTCCCAACACTCAAATTTTTCAATCAACATCAACCAAGTAGGAATTTCCATTTTTTGACATAATATTTACTGCCAGTGGATTTTGTAAAGTACCTCATGACATGGACTCACTCAGAAACACACACACACTCCTGTATATTGTGTAGCAATTAAAATATACAGCTCATGTATTTTTTTCTAAGTAATTTGTATTCCAAAAGAACTAGAAAGAAGAGAAAGAACATTTTTGTACACACACGTACACACTCTTTTAATTTTGATCCCCTACAGTTTACATATGTACATGCGGAAAGAAAAATTAATTGCAGAAACGTCACCGCATTTTTGGGACACAGTACACTACACCACAAAAGATCTATACCTCCCACCCTCGTACACACACACACACATGAAGGTAGTCGAGTTATTAAGAACGGGTAAGAAGGATTGGTCATGACACACAAACAAGGGGAAATGGAGTGAGTGTGTGTGTGTGATATTATTAAAGAATTAAGATGCTGTAATATGCAGGGAGCCGAAGGGACACACACAAGCCTTGTGTGTGTGGGGTGCAAGGGAGTTTGTGAAGGGAAATGGAGGATTAGAGAGGGAGAGAGAGAGAATGGACATGTGAGTTGGAGAAAAAAGGGTTCATTTAATAAGACTGTGGACAAGTGATGTGTTCCCGAATATCCACAGAGGACACATCTTTAATATATTATATCAAGGCAAATAGAACTGAGAGAGAGAGAGAGAGGTTGTGTGGGGGAGGTGAGACAAGTTATTCGTTTTCTGTGTGTGTGTGTCCCCATGGTGTAAGGTCCTATTTTTGTCCTCCTCCTCTAGTCTTGCCCGTGTTTCTTTATAGGAAAAGAATTGCTTGACTTGTCTGCCACCGAAATAAATGACTGATGAGGAGAGACTTGCGACTGGAATTCGTTCACGAATTACCAAGGATTAGGATAAGCCCATGACACCACTTTATTTGTCTACCCCTTCCCTGTCCCAAATGAATGAATGAGCTCTCAAGCCTGACTCAGGTTTTATCCCCACCTCTCCCTCCCTTCCCCATTTTACATGTGACCCAAATTAATTTTCTCCGTGTCCTTCTCCTCCACATACATGTGTCTTAAAACACACACATCTCTTCCCCCACCCACCCTCCTCTCTCTTCCCTTCTCCTTTTGCAGATATTCAACACTTACCATATTTACTTAGCTTATTTCCTCCTCGCTCTTCATGACCATTTTTTTCTCTCAAACTTTGAGATGAGTCTTGTCAACTGAGACGAGGACAAAACCAGACGTTTTACCGAGAAAGTACGTTTAGTTTTTGGTGGAAAATTGTAAATTATGTTTTTTTTTCTTTTTAAATAAAATTTGGAAATTATTTTCTGAAATTTTAGCAAATGATTCAGAAAATGCACGAAATTCTCTGTGTGTGACTGGTATTTATGCTTAACTAAAGTGATAGTGCAAAGAAATGGGTAATGAGACAGCTAGATGACAAAGTATGTGGTGGGGTGTGTATGAGTGGGGGAGGAGAACTGAGGAAAAATAGAAATTTTTTTGATTTTTCTTTAGGATTGAAGGTCTGTTCCGTATGTGTGTACGTGTGTGGGGGGGGGGGGGGAATACGAGCTGTGAAAAATTAAATAACGAAAGAGGATGACACCGTTACATTTTCATGGGATGTGGTACAATTTTTGAATCATGGTCATCACAACATTCACATTTTCTAAAAGGGAAGAATGGGCTCTCCCCAAAAATTCTCATAATTTAGAACCATTAACTTTTGGTCCAATTTTATAAATAATAAATGTTGTGTGTGGATCCATCCCTATTTTCTCCCAACAGTTTGACACGAAGGTATTCCAAAAATGTGGAAGGAATTTCCTATTTGTGTTGTACACACACACACCATACACAATTCTACTTATAGACACTTATAGCTAGTTTGTTGATATACTTCATCTCCTCCATAGTATCAAAGTCATTTACTTATGTACACACATGGAGTTCCTCCCGGGACACACACACATGTCAGTGGCTCAAAACATGTGTTAACATTTCTTCTTCTCCTTTGACATCAAATATGCATGTGATGAGCGTCAATAGATAGTGAAATTGAGCTTCCCTCAAAACTGTTCTCTCTCTCTAAACAACAATAATGTATGTACTATGTAAGGAAGACATTGTGTGTGTTTGTGTGTGTAATCCCTCCCACTTCAAAAATCTTAAGCCTGAGCACACTTGAAAACCCGTTGTTTGTGGGCTACTGTCTGTGTGTAAGATTATAGACACCATTGAGGGAGCTCATAAATGGGATTAAGGAATTCATCCATATAATACACCAACACACACACAAGTGTGTGTATGTAAATGTACACATGATGTATGAAAGAAGAGAAAGAAACATGAAAATCTTTGAGCCACATTCAATCCTCTCTCGTGCCCAACCTTTTGTCTATGGTCCACTAGACATGCTATGTACCGTACCTAATATATCTGTTCGATATGATTATTATTGTACGAGGGAAATCACAACCAAGAAACATTGCATTCGAAGAATGTAATGCAATGGAATGGAAAGGAGTTGAAGCTCGTGCCTGAATGACAGACAACTTTCTGGGCGTCGACATGACCATCATATTTGCGGGGGACACTCATTTTCAAAATAATAATAATGGGCCAGTTAGTCAAGTCTAAACCACACATGTACATATATATTGCACATACACGTACAGAAATTCATAATACATATAGTGTACAAGGGATGGAGGGACAGAGAGATAGAGAAAACTTTATCTCCATATCAATGGCAGAAGCACATTAAGTACAAATACTTGACTCTTCCCATTGTACATTGTCAGAAATGTTGTGTGTGTGTAAAAGTGTCACTTTATTCATTTTTCTGGAGGACCTCACATGTTGCTCCCATTGTGTGGTTCACAGTGTGTCCCTCCATTCATGTTTTGCGTCAAAAACTCTTCAGACTCAACTTCTCAAAACATATGACAATGAGGATCAGTTACGCTCAAGTCTGCACGTAATCCTAATTTAACACACTTTCCATGGATACATTAATTGGAGACAAGATTAAACTAAGATTAATTCCAACTAATTGACTATTTTATGAATCCATGAAGAAGACCTCATCATAATCTTTTAAAGGAAACGCAGCTTGTGACATCAATTTTTCCATGTTTGTTTCTGGACCCTTTTTATTGAGGTTATGAGCCTGAGTCAATAAATGGAAGGTTAAAAAAATCGGAAGGGAAATGATTGAAAAATTTCAAAGGCAAGAGGCCCACCAGTCCTTACATAAGTAGTACATAAATGAAAGCAAACAAGCGGAAGTGTAAAAGGTTGTGGGGCCCAAGAACAACTGAGTTGTTGATAGCTCCTTGGAAGTGGGGAGAAGGGAATATGGAATAAAAACTCTTGTCATATCATATCGTGTTTACTGTACATGTAGTCCATTTCACTCTCTGGGTTTAGTCAATTTAAAAAGATTTTTCTTTATCTTCCCTTAATATTTCTGTCATCCACACCGAACACCCCCATCTCTCTCTCTCTCTCTCTCTATTGTCTCAGACAGTTGAAGAGAAGATGATCCAAGATTTAAGATCGAAAAAATTACACATTACATACTCACATTGGAAATGGATGGGAGGAGAGAGAAAGGGAAAGGGAAATGAGAGTAAGTAAATAAGTTGACTTTTTGTTTGAGACTGTCTTTGAGAAGGGGGAAGATGACGGGATGAAATGAAATGAGATGGATGTCCAGGATAACGGAGAATATAATGACAAAAAAAATTCCATTTACCAAAAAATCTTTGTTGACTCAAGCGTTATTGCTTTGTGTGTGTGTGTGTGGCTGTCTGTGTGAAGTAGCAAAAGCTAACAACAAACTTTAGCTTTGAGTTTCTTTCCTATAATGTGATATACAGATGAGAAATGCTGGAGCAGATGATGGGTAAAGAAAGTCTCTCTTCTTTTTTCGTACTACATTATACCCAAGACATCATTCCCTTTGAGACTTGTTCCCTTCGTGAGAGTTAGATGAGATAGAAAATACATCAACACTCTTCTTCCCTCTCATATTAAATCACGAGTAGAGTGGAATGGAGAAATGGAAAAATTATTCATGTTTAAAATGTTCCATAAAATTATTTCGTCATCAAAAAAAATGGGTGATTGCTGACACGGATATTTTGTCTGTGATATTAAAGATAATATTAATAGTAATTCATTTTGATTCCTTAAATCCTCCAACTATAGTAAACACTGTTTGTGTGTCTGCGAGTATGTGTGTGTGTTGATAAGTTCTCCTCTCCCTGATTTGATACTGGAATGCTGTAGAGACACACTAAAACGTGTGTAAATTTGTGTGTGTGTGTGTATTATTCGCCAATCAACAGTGATAACAAGTCAATAATAGGGAGAGGAGAGTATCAACAACAATTTTGACATGGATTATCCTTTTTTGATGATGATGAGCCAAGTGTGTAGAATGTAATTGGGAAAAATACGGATTTTGTCACCTGATGGATAAAATACAAACAATGAACCAACAACAACATACCTACTGTCATTATTATAGGATTTTAAAGCGTGTACACTTAAACTGGGTGTGCATACTACTTTAGTTAACTAAATATGTAGGCGATTGGACATTGGGGAATAAACCCATCATTGTTACGACAATTTACATTAGGAGAGACTGATAAGACTTGAATACAAATTCAAAGCCAAAATCTCACAACTAAGCAAAACGATTAGAGATTTGAGGAGGACACACACACTAAAGAGTTAATAACTACTAACCACTATTACATGGATACTAATTACAAGGTGTAAGAGATAGAAGGAGAGGAGGTTCCTCTCTCATTTAATAACGTGTGTCAATGGAAGCCCAGTTAAATACAATACAAATATTTATTCTTTTCCAATAACAAGGTCAGCTGAAAATAGAAAATTTGCATTATATCAAACTACACTTATAGAGATTACCTCTCTCTCTCACACAATACTTAATTATTTGTTAGAGTTGAGTATTATAGTTGATAAGGTTAAAAATTTCAAACATACTACCTGCCTCCTAGTAGTAATAGTAGTAGTGTGGAATTTAAAACTCAAATGACACATGTTGTTGTCGAAGGAGCAGGAGGATAATTTAGAGAAAAAGATTTCCAGAATTTATTGTTTGTTAAATAAATTTTAAAAGTTACAACCTTCCACACACACACACGCTCACACGCGTGTGTGTATGGCATGTAGTGGAGTGAGAGAGGATAGACACACATTATGCATTTATACGCAACATGTTTTGTTTTCACAAGACTCCGCTCATGCCACGTTCTTAATTTAAACTATAATCATACAACTTGTAATATCTTCTCTTCTCTACTATGAATTTGACGTAGGGATTTAAAAGGAAAAAAATTAAACACGTATTGTACATACTGTATGCCTTATGTGTAGTCTTATGAGATGTCGTTTTCTTCCGCGGAAGGTTCATGGTACAAACAGTGAATTGTTGGTGTGTGTGTGTGTGACTTGTGCAACCATTCCTCTTTATAAAAGTATTAATGTTGTAGAGGGAGGAAAGTCATAAAGTCAGTCTTTGGTTTTTGGAATATTTTAACTGGGCATTTAGTCTAGCAGAGAGAGAGAAGAACGAGAGAGAGAGAAGTGAGAGTGAATGTGAGTGGAACTTTTCTTCTTTTTTTGGAACGATTGGAACATAAAATGAAAATTAAGATAAGGAAGTTTTACGGGGGCTCTTTCAGTTGTGCAATTGTTCCACACACGAATTTTGGGTAAATAAGAGGTATGTTCCCGTACACTGTATATTATACATGTATAATATTTACATAGTTTTCTTGACTCCACCATCCACACTCTCTGGACACACACACACACGTATATAAATAGTATATGGAAAGTCGTTAGCATAATATTATTTTTTGACTATATTATTACTCGACATTTACCTACGGTAGAGTCTCTACATTATTATATTTAAATATATTGACCGCCTATACTCCTATTATAGGTATCATTAAAACTTTCAGACTCTCTCATGGTATGTAAACTGGCAACGAAGAGAGGGGGAGGCGAGTGGCATGTTCTCCCTTTCAAAACTACGTCTCATGAACGGGAATAATAGTAATAATATTAAATGGACAGGGAAATGGGATTCTTAAAACATGCTCATATGTTTAAGAAATGAAATACATGTAGTAGACACAAAGAAAAAAAATATTTTAGACTGACCCTTCCCTATCAGACGCGTCACATGGGTAGATTTGTACGTAACACACACACACAGGAGGAGTGTGTGTGGTGCCAATGTATTGAGGGTTGCTAGCAATTAAAGGTGAAAATACGACTTTTAATAATTATTATTATTGTTGCTCTGTGCAAGAGTGTGTATAGAAAGAGAGGAGGTATAGAGTTGATAATTTATAATAAACCTGTGCCTACTACCTACTACCATATAACATGAATGGAGCGTATGTTCTTCTACACACACACAGGGCAGTAAATGACAGACAATAATAATTATAGATTTCCTTCCAGTCACACTCCCGGGTAGCCTAAATGCCATGGGAGTATGACTAGAGAGAGAGAGAGAGTAAAAGATCACGACTCCTGATAGTCATCATTATCGTCACCACCCGTACTAGCACCATCACAAAAAGAGGGTCCATATTTTAATGTGGCTGCCATGCAATGTAATATCCACACACACACATACATGTAGAGAGAGAGAGTAGTAAAAGTGCGCAAATTTTTCTTCATATTTTTTCTCTTCCACAGGTCAATAAAATCGCAGTGAGCTGTTCCAAATACATTGTGTGTGTGTGTCATGAGGAATGATATAGTGTGTGTGTGAAAATAGTGTAGGGTTTGACAAAATGCACCACCACAACAACTTTACGCTCTTTTACCCTCTGCCATGATTCTTCTTCTGATAATAATGACGACTAGAAAAGGTAGGGTCTTGAACAACTTTTTTGAGGAGAGAATTTCCCAGTCCGCTCTTATTCCTTCTCAAAAAACTGGATTTTTTCTGAAGGGACGGAGGTGACGAGGTGTCATCAAGAAAAATATATCTTTTGTATCTCACTCTCTTTCCTCCTTGTGTAGTACACAATGTGTACAAAGTTTCAAGATATCATTTTTGATATATTCTAACGCTAAATCATCTGTTGTTGGATAAGAAGGTCACTTCTAGGGTCAAATGTGTCCTATATGAGAATACTTATTTTTAAATACGTGCGTCTTATTTACGTAGTACAAATTTGTTTCTTTTCAGTTTTATGCTATTTTTCAAAACTCCTCTTCGACTTTTTATTTGAAAAAGTCTGTCTCAAAAAGAATTTGAAGGGAGAAGTTTGAAGAAGATGAGAGAAGCTCGTAATTAAATTTTGTTATTTAATTTTGACAGAGCCAAGGAGGATTGAAAAGAAGTCAGCCGCATGTCTTGCAGAGTACAAGAGTCAAGATAGACTGTAGAACAGACATGGAGATATAGGGAAAGAAAAAGTCTCTCTCTTTTTCTGACTGCCTTGCCTTGCCTCGGATTGCCTTCAGCGTATGTGTGTGTGTCCAAGAGCGTGTTGGCTTGGATTGGGGTGCTCAGTCTGCCCCAACCATCAGATAGGCTCACACAATACTGAAGGTGGAGCACCCAACAGAAGCGTGTACTAAAGTCTCTCTCACACACACTCCCCGTTTTTTTGGCAATAAGAATTCCCAGACTCACCACCAACCATCGTCATCACCGAGGAGTGCACGGCAAGTCCGAAAACCATACAGACAAATAGTACACAACACACACGAGAACAGTCAGCATCAAGTCTGGAGGAGGATTCAGCGTCACCAGAGAACAGTCAAAAAATCTTGATCCCTCTTACATGGACTCTACTCAACAAAGGATAGACCTCTTCTTCCATTAATAATCTCTCACGTTATGTTTACTATCGAGTATTATTTATAGCAGCTGTGAGTGATTTGGTTTCTGCTATTATTTTGTAATTGTCAAAACATCGCAAAAGTTGTTGTTGTGTATTTATTTATACACACTCTATAAGTACACATGTGGTTGGATGAGGGAGGGATGGGAGAGAGAAGGAGGGTGTGTGTGGATGTGGATGTTGTGTTTGGATAGTGACAAGTCACACACAAACACTATTGGACATGGTAAAATTGTTAAACAGCTCTACTACTACTACACAACCAGCAAAAATCATATCTACACACAAATTTTCTCGACTACACAATAATAATGATGGAGAGTAGTCAACACACACAACTCAATTATTGTTTTTAATTATTGAGCCGAGTTGGCCGTACAACAAAGGAAAGAGTCTCATTTCTTACAAAAAGAAAAACGTCAGTCACCTGGAAAATATTGAAGAAAAGAATCTCAAGAATTACAATTTACGTTTTTAAGTGTCACAATTTTTTTAAAAAAAATATTTATATAAGAAACAAAAGTGAGAAGTTGATTAGCAAAATAGGAACAACGACAGGATCAGTAAAAGTTCAAACAATGTGCAAAAAATTTGTGAAGACTAGTGACAATTAATTCTCTGTCTGTGTTAATTTAATGAAGAATAATTAAACCATGTGTACATGAGAGAGAGTGTGGAGAGGGAAATATTATCACACACGAACACAGCCAAAATAAAAGAGAGTGAGTGACAAGGAATTATTTGGAACGAAATTGAGAGGAGGAGCAACTATCACAGAAACACACACACGTTAACACACTAGTGTCTGTGTGTCAATGTTGTACATGTACAAAATTATAAATTGAGAGATTAAAAAAAATTAATTATGCTAAAGGAAATGTTGAGACGAAGACAAAGTTCAAAGTGTACACAACCAGAAGAAGAAGACTCCTATCATCAACCACATCTCTCCTTGTTAGTAGACTGAGAGGAGTCTCAGTTTTTTGTATTCATGATGAACACCAGCAAGAGTGAGTGAGTTGTGAGTGTAGAGAGGAGTTTAATTAAGTGTAGAAACTATTAACTCATTGGAGCTGGGAGTTTGTTCCCCATATTATGAGTTCATCCAACATGATCTACAGTAGCTTGTGTAATGCAGGAATGACAGCCCAAGTGACACCACTTGAAAACTATAGCTCCACATCATCAAATATTCTCCTTCCGCCACCATCAAATTCAACCATGAGTCCAAATCCCCTTCAAACTCTGCACAATTCACATCCTTCCCATCATCATCATCCTCATCATCACCACCATTTCCATCCTCACCATTTGACAAGTCATAATCATCACCACACAACGTCCCCCTCTCCCTCCTCCGCCTCCTCCTCTTCAAGTCATCCACATCACAACACCGTTGTAGTGAATAATCATTCCTCCTACCATCACCTGAATCATTTATCGAACAATCATCACCATCATCAATACTCGACGTCATCCAATAATTCAACGTCCCCCCCAATTAATATCGTCTCCTCCTCCCCTGGCCTCGGTGACAACAATTCCTGTACAAATAATCCTTCAACTTCTTCCACATCTTTGACAGCCACCACTTCCTCCTCCCTCCCCTACTACCCGTCTCCCGTGTCCGCCTCTGTCTCCGTCACCAGTGACTACTACACTAATTTCGGAACAATCTCCTCCTCCTCCTCTGTCCAAGATGTCGTCAACAATGGGATTTCTGTTGATGGTCAAAATGGACTCAGCTACACTAATCTAGACACTAGTTCAGGAGGGAGTGGGGGTGGCGGAGGAGCTTCGGCTCAACAGCAACAACAACAACAACAACAAGCTGGATACCCTTCCTCGTCATCCTCATCCAACAATTCCTCGACTACCTCCTCCTCCTCTTATCACTATCATCAACAACAAGCTTCCAACTCTTCGTATGACATTGGTCCTAGTCCTACTATCCCCGATCCTACTTTGTCAGTCTCACCAAATTCAATAGTGTACAATAGTGCCACGGGGAATTATCATCATACACACAATTTAATGAATCCTCCACCACCTCATCAACATCATGACTTTTCGGGGACTGCCCGACTAGTTGGTCAGAATGGTGGTTTAGATCTGTGTGATTATGGAAATCTGAATGGACTTTTCCATGGGACAACAGCTGTAGTGGGGGGAGGAGGTGGAGGAGGAGGGAATTCTTCCTCAACAAGTCCTTCCGCCTGTATTCTATCTCAACACCCTTTCCCTCCATCCGTTCATCATCATCAACACCATGTTAATTATGGAGGGATTAATCCTATACAACAACAGCAGCAACAACAACAACAAAGTCAACAACATAATCTTATGCAAACTTCTCATCATCAACAAGTTTTAAGTTTAGGGGTCAATTCTTCACAGATTGGTGGGGGTGGGGGGATGGGTCAAGTTGGTCAAAATGGTGGTGGTGGTGGTAATAACAATCCCAATGTTCCCACATACAAATGGATGCAAGTGAAACGAAATGTTCCTAAGCCTAGTACACCAGGTAAGAAAGAAATTCTAATTTATTTTAATTGTTGCGAGCATAATTCTTCTTTTTTAAAAAAATAATTCCCCAATAGTTTTATTTGTTCTGGAAAGGATTAGTGTCAATTGTACTCTTCTCTTTTTTTTGTTGTTGTTGTTGTGTGGTCCAGTTAATGAGGATTAGGTCATGAGTAGACTTGTTAGATGTGTAAGAAATATTGACAATATATACACATGTTTTGAGGTGATGGGAAAAGACAATAGATTTTTAATATGTGTGTGGAATGGGTAGTACAAGTATCCACAGATTTGATAAGGTTGTGTGGACGTATCTCTTTTATTGACATTATTATTATCACAACTCATTTATTTTTGCACTCAAAAACACTTATCTTCTCCCCCTCTTGTAGAATCCAGTCTCTCCTTTTATCTGGTCATTGTCCAGTTAGGACCAAATTTACGAGAGAAGACATTGATTAGATAATGGTAGCTGAAGATTGTAACATTTTACATGTATATTCCTTATTATAACATATAAGGGAGAGACAGATGAAACTTTTTAAACCTCTCATCAACACGCCTTCATATGTGCAACGTTTTCAATTTTTGTCACACACACACACAAAACAAACGACCTTACTGACCAACTGACCAAACTTATATCTTTCAAGTCGAAACTACAATACACACACATTTAGTATGTGTATCATAATGTTACATTTTTATAATACAACATAAGTTTTGTAAACACTGCAAAAAAAAAGGTGAATTGGTTTGATTTCTCTCTCTCTCTGTTCTCTCTTTGCTCCAATATGATTTGACTGATCATCATGCTATGGTTGATCATAGTCCATCTCCGATGAGATGAGAGTAGGAGTTGAAGAGGAGTGGGTAGAGGTAATCCAGGATGCTACTGATATAAACCGTCTCTCTGTGTTTATTCTAAAAATGTTTGGAACAATGCTAAAGAGGTGGGAAATTACGTGAATTTATACAATACATGTATATATCTTTGTTAACTTAATATTATTCGTTAGGTTAGTTGAACAATACTGGAGTTGATGGCTCCAATCGAGTGTTTCAGTATGAAGGTAACCGGGGATTTGAAGGGGTTTGGATTCAAGAGGCTTGTCATGTCAGGACTTTGTAGGTAATTTGAGAATGACACACTTCACTAAAATCCCAAATATCACACACACACACAAATATTCTTCTGGTGATAAGTTGAGAGAAGAGAGTCAAGGCAAATAAATGAGGAGGGGGGCTATTTTCCCATATTGTAATGAGAATGGTTTCAATGTAGGAGAGTAGTGCAATAATATTGGGAAAGATTACTCAACTCCCCTAAAATGTACAATGGAAGCTATGTGTGTACCTACTCATTGTCAGTACACTCAGTACAGTACACATAGGTAGAACATGCAGGTTGAAATGAAGCTTATTATTGACAAGTTAATCCTTCATTATCTTCTGGTGTGTCAATCACAGTTGGTCAGTATATTACGATGGACCATTTAGAACAGGCGGAGAGCAGGGTAGACACATACATAGAAAATGTACAGACTCAGACTCAAGAGTTGACTTTTCGTTCCGATTCCGAGTGGGTCTTGTCGTCTTTGTCGTCGTCGTCCTCGATGGCGTTTACATTTACGGACTTGTGTCCTATGTGTGCGTGTGTGTGTCGGCGGCAGTGTCTTTGGGTTTTGGCGTCTGACATGAGCCTACAATAAAATGTTTCCCTGTCTTCTCATACATTCATTAACTTTTGTCCTTCTTTCTTTCTCTCTCCCTCTCTTTACACATCCTCCCTGTCGTCTTCAATTGTTTTATGACATCTCAGTTATTGTAATTTCATCTCACCCAACTTCTTCTTCATCCTAGTTAACCTGCGTATTACTTGACTTATTTTTGATGATGTCTGTCATCATCGGGGAGAGAAAGACTCTTCTGTATCTGTACATTATGAATTTTGACAGGCTATTTCATCGTAAATCATCCTTTAGCATACCTTTTCAATATTTTCCGATCAAATTTTGTGAATTTTATGACTTTTCCATCCCCCAAACCACTCTCTCTCTCTCACACACACACACATTTAACAAAATGGGTAGACTTGGTTCCGTTGTCACAAGAGACATGGTAGGAGGTAGACCAAATACATTTCACTTTATAAATCTTATCGCTTACCACACACACACACACCGCCAACCAACATCACTAACAAACGGTTTTAAAAATTTAGTCCAGGAGAAAAGTAGTGGACACACACACACACACAATTATATTTCTCCCCTGAATTGATTGACACATCCTCTATCATCACACAGTTTTGTCCTAACCAGCGTACTCGTATACGACATTAGTTTTTGAATGGTGAGTTGGAGTGGTCAAACAAAACCTGTGCAAAAAATACGACAAGAAACTCAATGAGTTTTTTTGAGGGGAAGTTAGAGTGAAGCTTTAAGAGAGAGAGAACAAGTATTTGGAGATAGAATTTATATATTAATAAGATATTATGGAAAGGTAGGCACTCCACACACACACACTTGGTTACATTGAATTGAGGTTTTGCTCTGGGCTTTTTATTTATTGGCCATCTGTGCTCAACATTTCTGTTGTCCTCGTCGTCTTCATTCTGACTGTGTGAGAGAGAGAGAAAGAGAGAGACTGTACAGTACGAAGGAGAAGAGTCAACGACGAGCTTGCCATACCTCATGTGACAGGGAGATGAGACAAGAGGACAGAAAAGACATAGACATAGACAGCCGTCCATGACATGACATGAGACTCGAGGATGAAATGAAATGAAGGGCCAGGAATATCAAATACATATTGTATATACACTTACTTGTGTAGTACACCAACCACACGCACACACGTCTTCCCTATACACTTAACCAACACACTTTGCTACCAACTAAAAGCATTAAAGCTTACCAATGTTAGTCTCTGTGACAGAGGAGAGATGAAATGAGAGGACTATGCTTATACAATGTAGGTAAATACTATACCTACATATTTATACACGAACAGGAGAGAGAGAAGACGATTTTTCCTCCTTTGATCACATGCAGAATGATCTGTACACAACAAAAAAAATTATGGTGTCCAGATATATGAGGATTATTATCATAAAAAGTTGTGACTCTCACCTTCGCTTCGCATTTTAACAATTTAATTGGAGAGAGAGGGTTACAAAATTTGGGAGTTATCACTGTGGAAAATACACAAAATGAAACTTTACAACAATCTGCCATCACATACTTTCATCTATCAATTCATGTATTTTTTATTTGAATCCTGTCATTCATGTACCTTATAGAATCCTAGTCACAATGTTCCAATGCTTAAGTTCTAACAAGACTCACAGCAAAGGCGGCAAGGAAAGGTTTAGACAGACCTTTTCCCGACATTTATGCATTTATCTAACACATACACTACTGGCGTACAACTTGGGATACGATGCATTACCAAAACTGATTTTAAAATACACACACACTCTCTCACATATTATTGATGTACTCTCTGATTCAGCACACACACACATGTGTGTGTGTTATGTATGAGGGAGAGGGAAGGAAAGGGGGAAAGATATCAAAACGTCAAGTGTGTAATATAAAATGTATGAGGATGTAATGGAGGCTCAAGTTGAATTTGGGGTTTTGATAGGACCACCCTTCGAGTTATGAATTTGCATACGTCAACCGCCAGCTTTTTTATCAGCCACTCGCATCCGAGTTTAAAATTTTTTCTCCCCTCTTTAGAAAAACCACTTCCACCCCTTCCCTTCTCTCTCTCGCCTCCCTTCAATTTAGAATGGATTATAGTTACCAGGACTTCTGGTCGAGGACCAATTCCTTTTCGAGAATAGACACACAATTTATACTGTTCCTGTTTATGTATTTTTGTAAAAAAAAATTAGCAAAAAATTCTTCGTACAGTGTTCTTCCCAAGACGAAGCAAAAACTGAGTGTCATGAGAGAGGGAAATTGATGAAAAATGAATCTTTTCAGGAATAACGTCCATGGTACACTTAACCACCCTGCTCTTGCTTTTGCTCTGTTGGTTTTTGTTGAAAAGCGAAGAAGAAAAAAGTGGTGGGGTTGGTTAGACTTGCCGAAAGATAGACAGACCTAAATATGAGAATGAGTAATTATTGTTTGAGTGTTGTTCTACACGGTACATGTTGTTCAGTTCATGTAAAGTTCCTTTTTTGACTTGTGTGTGTGTGTGAAGTTCTTGTCGAGTTTTTGGTGGGTGTCTCTTTTTCTTTCATTGTGCGAGTGACTGTGTGTGTAGTCTCCCAATTCTTATAACCATTGCCTAATCATACATCTCTCAATAACATTAGTCATTGTGAAACAAGGATGATAATAGGAGTTGTACTTGAACACATTTTGAAATGGGTCTTCACACACACACACACTTGTCCTGTGTTACAAGGGAGACTATGTGTGTTCATTTATCTGTATTCTCGTCTCGTCATCTTGGACACACACACACACTAGTCAGTTCATTGTGTGGTTAGTTCTTTTTAAGGAGAAGAGACGCGGGGTGGGTGTTTGTGTGTGTGTGGGAGGTGGTGGTGGTAAAGTGCGGTAAAATAACAATAATAATGTAATGTGTTAGCAAAGCAATCTAAATGACTCTTCAGAGTTTGTCCAGAGCCTTTTTTCACCCACTCACGTCCACACACACAGGCACACACAACTCTAGTGAGTTTGTACAAAGGGAGGAAGAGGAGGAGGAGGAGGAGGAGAAGGAGGAGGATAGGGACCCTGGGAAGCGTGAAGAAGTTGTTTAGAGAGTGTGTGAGCAAGCAATTTATCAGCCATTTGTCATTGCCTGGCATCTCAAGTGATGAGCACGAGATGAGACAAGAAAATAGGGGGAAAGGGAAAAAAGGAAAAAAAACTTTAGCCCAGGAGAAAATAGAACGAATTGCAAGTCAGGGCGTCACAAACCATGTATGTTTGAGTGTGTGTGTGTGTGTCATCTCATCTTATTTTTTTCTCTTCAAGAAAAATTAAATGACTACATTTTTTGAAGAGAGATGAATATAAGATTAGTTCTTGTCTGGTACGAGATTCTGCACACGCGTGAAAAGACAGTCTAAAAATTAGGATTCTGCTCAATACCATTTGAACTATTTTTTGTACTAAAAGTCGCATCAATTTAATGTCTTTTGAGACAAATTAATGTATTTAAATATATTCATTTCAGATCCACTGCTAATTCGGAATTTATGTAGTTTTTTACCATTTCACTCAAAATTGTGATTTTCACATTTATTTGACTCCTGACTGCGAAAGTGTCACACAATCAAAGATAGTCCTAATGACAACTTTGCTCTCAACCGTTCATCATTCATAACACACAAGCACACACACAGGGATATTTGAGAATGACTGTGCTATTATTTTCTTCCATTTTGTTCAAAATTCTGTAAACCCGTGTGTGTGTGCAGGTATGCACGTGAGGACGATTTAGTAAAGGGTTATTCTGTGTGTGTGACGCTTTTTCCTGAAAACGAGTGTCGTGCAAAAAGGTAATAAAAAAACAAATAGTAGTCAATAGCATGGACAGCATTCGTCACAAATAGCGCTCATATTGAACATTAATGTTCAATAAGTATAGTTTGCCACCATAAAATTCACCACCTTTCTGTCACACAGGACATTACACGAGAGAGAAAGAGAGAGAGAGAGGGAAAGTGTGTGTGTGGACTGAAATCTAGAAATCACCATGCAGTTATTTACCTCAGTTCGGAGTTTTCTAGTCATAAAAATTTGGCTTAGGGTCAGTCACTTTGACTCCTTTTTATCTAGAACAAATATCACAAATGCAACTTGGGAGAATGAGTCTCATTGTGTGTGTTTGTGTGTGTGCTATTTGGAGGTTTCAAAATATTTCCAAAATATTTAAGAATCTTCTCCCACCGTTAACCGTCCGTTCATATCTTTCATTTTATTGTTCCATGTTTGAAAATGACCCATTTTAACTGGGTAAAAGAAATTAATAGCGATGTTCCTCAAAAAAACCACTACTAACTAATAATTCTGGTTTCGGAAACTTGTTTTTACGGATATTAAGTGAAGACAGTATTTATGTTCTCACCATTTTATTACCAAGTTTGCCAGTTTGAAAACATTTGACCATTTCTTTGGCACGATCTGTGGACACTGTAATAAATAAAATTATTGTTGTCATTGTAATGATGTGAAGTAAAATAAGGAAATATTTCCATCAAAGATTCGTTACGATGTGGCATTAAAACTGTAGTTGGGAAGACCATTGACTTTTTAATATTGATTTTCTGCATTCTCTCATGGCTAAAAACAGTTTTTCTTTCATAAAAGTTTTGAGGAAAACATCCCGTTTGAACCTTTTGATTGTGACCCAAAAAAATTGGGAAATAGTACAAACTGACTACCAAAATTCTCTGTCAAATGAACTATACCAATTTAACGATTAATGACGACAAACTTCTAATGGCAGGTGTAAAACTTCACTACTACCATGTATGTGTGTATGACACGTCGGTTCGGTAGTGCAACTTTAAGGAGGAATGAGTCATTCATTCATTGCAATTTATTTTTGACCCAGATCAAATCAGCAGGGTAAGATTAAATCTCTCCCTCAGTTATTCTTCATAAAATGACGGTCCTCCCACGCTAAACCGAAAACTGCTGACCACGGTGGGTGCAACACTCACCACGCACCAAATGCACACTTCTCTATAGCCTTCCAACTATCCCAACTTGACTTTAAACTGTTTTGCCAATTCACAAACCCATGCCAATCGTTCCAAATAAATCATTCTTCTTCCTACTATCCTTTCAATCTATTAACTTGGTCATTTACACCAAAAAATTATTTTTTTCCCAAACAATTTTGAACACCCAAGTACTTGTTTTTCTAAAATTGTCGCATCGTACACATTTCACAGACATTTCAAATGGGTCGTAAGGGAGGCAAGTTGAGAAAAATGGTGGGTTAGGAAGATGGAAGAAAATAAAATTTTTAGACCTTTCTTCAGCCCAACCTTCTATCCCTTACCTTTCATGGTCATGTTTTTGTGCTGTCTACATCCACACACACATAATACACAGGGAGAGAGAGGAGAGAGGCCCTTGACTACATGTGTATATACTCATGTGTATAGACACACACAGTCGTTCGTTCGTAGGGAGGACTAGAAGAGAGAAGGAGAGAGGGAAGTTGGAAGAGACTAAAGCGTAGCGAAGCGTTCGTTTGGCTGGCTTCACCATTGTATTTTCCCGAATTACAAACTCTGTGAATGTCGCGTCCAGCAAATGATCGATGGGCTTCGAGTTGAAGCCGAAACCGAAACTTAAACGACAGACAAGAGCTTCGTGCTACACTTTTATTCTCTAATATGACCAGCTTTTTGTATCCCTCCTCAAACTCAATAATCCAGCATACCTATTGGTCCATATAGACCATCCATATAATATTTTCACACACACACACACACACTCTCACTCTTACTCGGGTATACAAGGGAGGGGGAACACAAGAAGAGGAGAGAAAAAACGGAAGCGACCGCCTAAATAAATGTAAACACCAAGACACACACACACACAACATCTGTACCTATGGAATACCACACGACTACATAATAATAAAGTCAGATTATTTTGTGTGTCTGGTGTGAGAGTTGGGTTGGGACTGTGGAATTTCCCTCAAACTTTCATACATTATGTACATGGCATATGGTATTCGTAGGTGGTTCAGTGCTTGGATTTTATACATAAAAGTTAGATTCATTGAATCAAAAATTAAGAATGCTCATCAGTTTCACATTTTCTCTTTTTTTAACAAATAAATATGGGGGAAATAGGAGGGAGAGAGATTGTCCTTTTTGTTGTTGGGGAATTGAGAATCAGGGGGAGAGGGAGTCCATTGTCACCGAAAAAAGAAATGGAATGGTATTTTTTTGTACATGGCTTCCTGTGACTAGTTTAACTCCTATAATTCTCTCTCCTCCGTGTGTGTGCGTGTAATGCGTATGTGTCAACTAACAAAAAATTTTAAAGAGATGACTACTCTGTGCACAGAGGAGGGGGGAAAAAGTTTTAGAGTATTTAGACCTAGCACATGTCCACCTATGAAGTCTATACTATATAACAACATGGGATGTAGGGATGTGTGTGTTATTTATTGTATTGTGTGTAAGGGCTGTCCCCCCGAATTCCAAATTGAGATGTCAAAGTAGACTGCGTCGTGCTGGAGCCTATAATGGAAGTGTTACACACTTTGCATTACTTAAGTTTGTTTCCCCTTCTCCTTCATCCCTTGACACACACTACATGTACAGTACAATGCAGTGTACAAAATAGGTATAAATATATATGTGGAAATGTTTTTGTTGGTTCAACTTTTTTGGACTTTTGACAAAAAAACTTATTATACTTTTTCCTTGTGGGAATATTTCAAGGGGGAATAGAATGCCAGGTTTAATTGATGTATTCTCCACCCCTCCTCATCGGTCAATTAGCTAACATTAAAATGGAGGAGAGGGGATAGTCAATCTGATGGTCAAGAATGGCTTTTAGGTTTTTTAAAAATGGTTTCCATGTTCCGTACACAGTGAACAGAATTTATTTCCGGGATTAAAATATTTCGGGGATTAAATTTCAAACTTATTAAGAATTACTTTGAAAAGACATTTGAGTGTAAAATGAATTGTATTTCAATTTCAGTTTGTCCAAGAAATGACTACACGACTTCCGTACTTTCTCCCAGTGGCAACAATAGCCTCATGACGAGTACAATGCTTGGAGGAGGAGGAAATCATGGATCTTCTGGAGCTGCCGCTGGACGTACTAACTTTACAACTAAACAACTAACTGAACTTGAGAAAGAATTCCATTTTAATCGATATTTAACCCGTGCCCGTCGGATTGAAATTGCTTCCGCACTACAACTCAATGAAACACAGGTACATAATTCTTCACAATTTCCATATGTGTAAAAGAAACATTTTAATTCAATTTCTAACAACATTTTTGTATTTTTCTCTCTCCAGGTCAAAATATGGTTCCAAAATCGTAGAATGAAACAGAAGAAACGAATGAAGGAAGGATTAGTGCCACCGGAACCGACGACCCCGACAAATGGAACGTCTCCCACAACCCCCGAAACCCCGTCAGACAATTCGAATTCGAACAGTAGTTGCCCGGCTGAAAATAATAATAAGGAGGACTCATCCCCGTCATCCCCACTCCTCCAACCCAAATTCGAAATCACCGACTAGTATAAATATCAACATGAAGAAAAAAAACTACATTTTTATACTCAACTCAACTACCCAGCACTCAGAATACGTGTCTGTGCGTGTGTGGCTGGTTGTGAAGCTATAATAATACGATAATACTAAAAATATAAATGTGACAAATTCATTCGTTTTTACTCGTAGGAATCCTCCACTTCCCCGTATTCCATTTCTTCTCCATAATTTGTCATTCTTCATTTTCTCCACACTTTCACTTTCACAAGGTGACTGCTTTCTCTTTCCAATTATTGCTGTCAAAAATTCCTAAGCAAAAATAGATGAAATCCAAGTTTACTCAAATTCCCTTCTCCAAAAATACAAAATACAATCCATATATATACTTGAAAGCTACAGTGATACTACATTTTGTTTTAGAGGTAGAAGAGTTAAAATTAAACCCGTGTAGCGTAGTAGTACAGAAATTTTGAAAAAATTGGAAATTTTACAGAGATGTGTACCTACACTCTCAGAAATCCGTTGACGGGGTTTGACTTCACCGGATTTGGTGATAACTCTTGTCACTCAGGGTAGACGGTGACAAACGCGCGCTTGTCACCATTCACCTTGGGTGACAAAATTTGTCACCAAATCCGGTGAAGTCAAACCCCGTCACCGGATTTCTGAAAGTGTAGTAGTGTAATGCGGATTTATAATATATTTAAAAGAATGACATGAAAACAATTCTAGTGTATCCGTACCTTGAAACTAACTTGAATTTACTATTACATGTTTAGAGCTGTAAGCAAAAATAATTCCAATGATTTATATTTTTAAAAATAATCTCCTTTAGAGTGTACACAGTGCTTGGAAATTTTATGAAAATTAATGCCGTCTATTTTCTCCTTGAAATATTAGTGTGTGTATCTTCATGTCCTTTTGCATGTGGCTACTCTGCTGGAAATTCTTCCTACTCCATTCCAAAATAAAAAAAATTGTAAGGAAAGTTTAACTGTGGGCTGACGGTGTTTGCGATTAAAATTACCTAAATGCAACGACAAGTTACCATTCTGGATCTTATTATATGTAATACAACATACACTATATTGTCATGAGGCTTCTTTTTTGTGTGTTTTATGTGTCAAAAAAAATTGTACTTTTTGCAACATTCAACCCATCACAATTACATACATATTATTATGATACATCATGATTTTACATGAATGCGTAGTATTAAAAATATGATACAAATTATATGTAAGTAAAGTACATACATATATGATAGAGTTAAAAAAAAGTACTTAAAAATGTGTATACATTGTGAGAGAAATTTATTAAAATTACTATGAGAATCTAGTGCTGTGTAAATAAATCTTGAACCATATGTTATGCTACAATATAATACGTGCTACAGTACATTACATGGTTAATGACAGTGTAATATATTACATGGATAATGATGATGATGATGAAAATAAAAAAATAGCATTAGGTATACCAACAAATAAACATGTTTTTCCTTTTTCTTTTTTAAAAATTGTTAAATTGGAATTTTCTAAATATGGGATGGCATTTGGAAGGGATGAAAAGAAAGACACTTGTCAGTTGAAGGGGAATACTAAATTAGTTAATTGTTGTTACGAAATTTCCATTTTTTACAACTCAGAAGGACTCACAGAGTGTCGAGGAGGAAAAATAATAATATGGAGAACTGGAATATTTTGATTTAGTAGGGTCGATAGGGGCTATTGCAGCAGCGGGGCTATTGCAGCAAAGGTAAATTTAGTCGGTATAGGCAAGTGTTTGGCCCGGATATTTCATAATATTGTTCAGGGAATGTACCCAGACCATCCAGTACGGTTTCCGGCCCTCCATAGTGGTTAAAACAAAGGCTGTGATATCATTTAGTGAAGGCATTCAAACAACCTCTGACAGAGTTTAGTGATACATGTGCAGAGGATCGTTTATTTTCTAAACCGTAATATCATGGATTTTTTATCCATGCTACCCGAAGTCTATAGTAGTCAATACATGAACTTAGCTGGAAATAATTTGAAATTTCCAATTTGACCTCATACAGCTCAGCTGCTGCAATAGCCCCTCATATTTTAGAAGGGTGGGACTATTGCAGCAAACTATGTCTTACTATACTTAGAGAGCTAAGGATACATGAAACCCATGAAAGGGGTTCATGTTTTTCATGTTGGGGCCTCCCTAAAACCCATTCCCCTCATTCATTCTTAAAACACCCTCATTATCCACTCCCCGTCGTTCCCCTTCACACCCCATCCACAACTCGCCATTTCCTCTCATTACCCTTCCAACGATGATCATTTCCTCTCATTTCAATCTCCCTGACCCTCATTCCCACATTCAGACTTTCATTCCCCGGTATTACCCACTCTCAAACCCTCGTTCCCCAAATCAAGTCCGAGTTTAACATTGTGTGTGTGTGTGAAGGAGGAAGAAAGGTCAACTGCGTCGTTAGCCCTGCATCGTAGGTGAAGGGAGGTCAGAGTGCAGGTCAGAGGTTGTCCTCAAAGAGGAGACAGTGTATCTATGACCCATATAAGAGTATATCCTCCGTTCAGAAGCATTAGATTCCAGACTCGTTCCAGTCTTTTCGCTGAGCGGAGAGTATAAAAATATAACCTCTGACCTCCGGATATATAGTATAGGAGTGGCGTACATAAGGGAGAGAAGGTCAACAATTTTTGTGGTGGGTATCTTTTAGAGATTTAGGCTGTGTCCTTCTGAAGAAACTATAGATATGCATAGGCATACATTGTGATAGTGCATACTTACGTCGCGTTCCTATCATGCAGACTCTCCTTCATCTTACCACAACTTTTCTCTCCATTTGTCAACATTGGGTGCTATACGGACAAACACATAGAATTATCCTAATAGGCCGCTTCGCTTGTCTAAAAATATTGCATGAAAAAATTCCATGATTTTGTTTTCGCATAAAATATCGCCAAACTGCACAATATTTGCATGGTATGAAGTACACAGTGACCTCGAG
>WJFB01001269.1:0-34460 GCA_009870185.1 Pygmarrhopalites habei
CCTGATATGATATGGGCTAGATGCAGAATCAAATGCTCTACAAAACTGTATTTTGGAATTTTTCTGATAATGTCTGTGGAGGGCTGTAGGGGGTAGCAAGAGGTTTCTTGCCACCCTGTAGTGTAGTGTCATTTCAAAGTAATACTAAATTACAATCTGAGGCTCATTAAAATTTTCATATTTTGATGATGGGAGGAGGTGAACAAACACAGATTTACATAGAAGAGAAGAAAAAAATGTGATTTTTTTCTAAATTAAAAAGATTGATGATGCTGACTCACAATCGATCCTCCTTGAGTGAGAGTCTTAATTTTAAGCCTCTCTTTCTCTCTCTCATTAAAGGCGTCTCAAAGGGAAGTATGTACTAGTAGTGGAGTTGAGTACACAAATGTAAATATAAATAGAAACCAATGAGTTTAGTATTGGCAAGCTAAAGGATCTGGAGGTCGTCTCGTACGTCAGAGGATTTAATTTCAATTCATTTATCTTTTTTCTCTTCTTCCAACTTAATACAATTTCTAATGGACACTTCAATTGAACTGCATGCACTTTCCTTCTATATTGTCCTGTCGCCACGAATCTCTTTCCCATCTCATATGACCCTTGTGTACACTTTTTCTCCTCCTTTCTCAAGGCAATCTCATTTTGCAGGTTTACATTTTGCAGTGTTCATTTGATCTCCTGGACTAGTACCGCTCATCTCCACTTCCATAAAATTTAATTTGATTGTCTCATATGATCTCTTATCTCTAGATAGACGAAAATAATAGGAACATTTTTTATCTCATCTCTCAACACTAAATTTTTTGTACAGATTTTACTATACGATCCTCGTCATTCCAATCATATTTGAAGGGATGTCAAACTATTTTTAAATGTCATTTAAAGACGAGAGCAAAAATTTTCCTCATTTTTTTTGTGTGGACTTGTGTGTGTGTGTGTGGAATCTACTACAGATACTCACCATAAATCTCATGCGTCAGATTCTACCAGTTTTTCTCTCTCTGGAGTCTAGACAGCAATTTTAATTAACCTTCTACTCTAATTATTTGACGCGCTGAACAGAGTGAGTGTGTGTGTGGGCCTGACTGACCTTTTTGGTCAAGGAGTAATTTTTGAGGAGGAACCGTCCGCTCAGGATATTGGAACAGGGAAATGATGCCAAATGAAACTCGCACGCACTCATGGAGTGGGATTATCATCGATGATGACAAGGAGAGCCTGAGAAGCAGTTCACCCATACAATTTAAATAATAACAAAAAGGGTCTTTCTATTTAAGTTGGAGAGAGAGAGAGAGTAATTAAAAAATGGGGCAGCTTGAATGGGATTTATTATGTAATCTTGAACTCGTTTGCTAATATGATGGACCATACATAATTGGCTCATAGAAAACGGGGACATATTTAGTAAAATGTGTGAGTGTGGATTTATTTGTCACACTTTTCCTCAATAGTCAAATTTTGAAAAAATTGGGTTAAATAAGAAAGAAGAGGAAAAGGGAGGGAGGGAGTGTGAGCGTGCAAAATTTTTATGTTGGTCAAGAAGGTTGATCAAGTAATCAATTTATCAAATGTACATCAATTAATTTTGTGTAAAGTAGGGCTTATCACATCCGTAAAGGTCCTCGTCTCTTGACGACTCTTGAACTTGCGGAACCCTTTCAAAAATTATTAATAACGACTCAACACACAGTACAGTCATAAAATGGAGAGTCCGATAAATCCTCGTCTTTTCCTTTCAGTTTTCTTCTCTCTCTCTCCTCACACACTGTCAACGACAAGACAAAAGGAAGTTTATTTGAATGAAAACTTGGATAAAGAATAAAAATGTACATACAACATAATATAATATCAGTTTAATGATTTAATACTTTATTTTCTTTAGTCCAGCAAATCTATTTTAAAGGAAAATATCAAATATCACTTTAAACATGTCGGCAGTCTTTGAATCTCTCTCTCTGGACTTTTGACCATCATCTTTCTTCTCTATACAAGTTGAGAATAGTGACATTTGGACAGTAAAGTTGACGACTGGAATGGCCAGTGCTGTCGAGGTGAGACAAGGAATTGTTCAGACCAGTACTGACGTATTTTGTCAGCTCCAAATTCAGCAATCATGATTGTGGCTGCATTTGTATTTCCATTTACAATATTCGGTTGTATTGATGCATCCACGACTCTCAAAGTCCCTCCAGTGTGCAAGACCCTTCAAAAATCATGGGAAAAGTTAGTGCGTTGCAAAAAAAACATACAATTTTATTTTCTTTTGAACTGATCTACCGTAATGAAGAGTCCACAACAGCTTTTGAATCTCCATGACTTCTCCCCATCCGACAAGTCCCCACAGGATGGTACAGAGTAATACCCAATTGTCGAATAAAACATTCCCAGTAAGGATCCGAGTTTAATTTGTAATTTTCACAACCAGGTAAAACATTCGTCTCAACTTTTGCTCCAAGTTTCTTAAAAGATTTGGTTTCCTCCACCAAATTTATCAGCATTCTGATACCTAACAAAAATCAATAGATTCATTTAGTTATAGAAAACAATTAATTGTAAATCTTTTAATTTTGATTCATTTTTGATGTACTTTCAATCAGTGCTTCGACATCTCTCGAATCTGCCAGGTAATTAGGATCGATCAGTGGATGACTCATGGGATTTTTATCTTTCAGCACAAGTTGTCCTACACTGTGTATGGGGAATCAAAGCAAATATGACGTATGATGTAATATAAAAATGAAAGTTTCAAATAATTTTATAAAAAATCACCTTTTGGGCCGAACTAAAATGGACAAGAAACTGAGGCATGATTTGTACATAATGGGATCCCACATGGAACCCACTACGTGACGTTGATAACCAAAAGCATCGGAAACATCTTTAGATATGAACTGGTAAGCTCCCACATTATTACTAAAAATTTGGATATTAGGCCAGTCCAATCCTGTCCTCTTTTTCTCCCCGGATGTTGTGATGAATCCTTGGGAATTGAATGGAGAGGCCATTGTGAAGGGTCCTGTACATTTAATTTATCAATAGCTATATTATTAGCTAATCCATGACACTCTAGGAAATTCCAGACTTTTGAATAGATTAGTGAACCTTTGCCGTGGACAAAGTAGTCGTAGAATGCCCAGAGACTGTAATCTCTGTCCGGGAAAAGGGACGAAAAGTTTTCAGTGTTGGTCACCACTGCTGGAGGAATGGGGACGGCTATGTGATCTACTAAATTTTGTCCAACGGGTAAATTTATTCGTGGCGTTATCTACAAAGTGTTGAAAATCATTTTTCAATTAATTTACCATGCGTTGTCAAAGGATGTCAAAGAATGAATGGGTGAAACGTACTTTGACTGATTTTAAGTTATGCGATGGACCAATCCCGGACAACATCAACAATTGAGCACTTCCAATTGTACCTCCACTCACAATAATTTCTCGAGAAGCTTTGGCAAATTTCTTTTGACCATGACGAATGTACCAGACACCTGTAGCCCGATTTGATTTGTCCAATTGTATCTGTGTTTTTTGTGGAAATCACATAAAATTAATTTTGTAGGTTCATGTTCTTTTGAACTGTCAATTGAATTTGAGTGATCAATTGTTTAATAACTAGTTACCTTCACAGCATGAGAGTACCGGACGATGACTAGATTTTTCCGGTGCATAATTGGTTTTAGAAATGCGGAAAAAGTTCCGGATCGGGAGCCGTTAGTTTGAGTGTATTCGATGGACCCAAATCCTACAAGATATGAGATAAAAAATTGTTTTAAAAATTGTGACTGTGTATGAAAATAGGATGATTGAGAAAAGACAGTACCTGATCGTTGAGGCCCATTTAAATCATTCACAGCCTCGTAGCCTAATTCTTTTCCAGCCTCTAGAAAATATGGCAAAATTGGTTCTTGCTCTAATGGTTTACCTTCGACAGTCATCCGATTCTCCAGGCGCCCCTTCCCATAATGTTTTTCTGGAATACATGTTTATTTATTTAAGTGATTACAATTAATTCATTTCCCCAAATCAAAGTGCTAACATACGCTTCACTGACTAAATAAGTTGAAGAAGTACCATTGTGAGGGAATTTTCCATTGTAGTTGATAGACTTTCTGAAATATTTTATCAAGTTGGAATACCGCCATTCAGTGTCTCCAGTCAAATTACTCCAAGAATCTGATACACAGTAGGTTTAAAATTTTCCATATTGTATGTACAATTAGCTAACATATAATTCATACATAATGAACTTAATGTCATCATGTTTTTATTACCGTAATCGTATGGGTGTGATCTCACATACATCATGTAATTCAAGTTTGAGGAACCACCTAAAAGTCAAAAATTTTGAAAATTAGCATCAATATAGAAAATTTTGAAATAAATAAAATTTAAAATAGCTTCCCATTATAAATATATTCAGACTGACCTAGATTTCGACCTCTTGGCCATCTAGATACCTGGAAAGTTAAAGTGTTAATTCAATGTCAATAAATCTGTGTAGAAATTTTAATGAGTGAACCGTGACTAATTAACTTACATTTTCGTTTTGTTGACCATAATGTGAAAACTGTTGAGGGACAGTCTCATACATCCAGTCAACCTGTGGTCTGTGAAATTAATTACAATTAATACTTTGCACATTTAAATTCTAATTAACAAAATCAGGACTGTCACCTGTGTAGGAGCATCATTGCAAAACCAGGAATGGATTGAACCGACAAAGGGTCACCCCCTGCCTCGATCAGTAAAACTTACAAAATCCAATTCAGAGAGAAAAAAACGATTTATTCGTCACTGCTACACAAACCGTAATTGGCCATACTGATCAGTATATGTCATTTGTCTCATGGAATTTCCATAGACAAGGAAATTCTCCATGCAATAATTTATTCATGAAAATTCTATTCAAGACTCACCTTTATTATTTTTGGACAATGCATGTGCCAAAACACAGCCGGCACTTCCTCCCCCGACTGTAACAAAATTGACAAAATAATAATGTAACACATTTTGACTGGATGAACCTTTTTTCATTTTCATGCAGTGACACGCATAGATTTTTCAGTTATTTTTTTTACCGATAATGAAATCGAAGGTTGTCTCAACATCTTCAAATGTACTGACAAAATAATCGTAGTAGTAGTAGTACACACTTTGGAACACAACAAAAAAATACAGGAATATCAACAATGGCAAGATGAAGAAAATATTAAAATTAATCATTTTGACTTTTTTTTCTTAGTTCTTCACAAACACACACACCACATACACATACTCTCTCACACTCAGGACAATGACAGAAGTGAACTTTATGTCAATTTTTCCATATTGATTCACTATCTATTTTGACAAAAGACGAGAGTGACAACAATTAGTCATGAATTGAAGGTCACATAATAGAGATACAACGTAACAATTTACAAGTGGTTTTAAAACTAGAAGTAGATTAAAAAGACGGGGCAGGTAAGCTCAACACTGAGTCTTATGTACCACTGAAATTGGTTGTTCGGTAACCAGAGCATATAAACGCAAGTATTTACTACTACAGAATATATGAAGCAGGGGTAGTACAGGTGTGTACAGCGATGACCACAAAGGTACTTTTTCCTCCATTCTTCTTCTTTTTTCCACTTGGGAGGATGGAAAACGAGTATGTAGAATATGTTGTGATCTCAACTTGCACAGTGGGAAAAAAATAAGTGCATGTAAGTATACCTACCTTTGCTAATGACAAGCTTCGACGTTACTTCTCAGATCTTATACTACAATCTCCTGACTCTCATGCATCTACTCTGTAAATGAACATACATCCTGGAGGATACAGCAAATTTAATGAAAGAGGAGTTTCAGGTGGGAAGAATGCATGCAACCCATGCTTACGTACTCATAATATAAGAAATAATTTTCTCCCTGAACGCCAACTTGTTTTTGTCCCTCTTTTAATATTGCATGTTGTATCTTCTCTCTCTCTCTCTCCACTAAAAATATGCTAAAAGCTGAAAAGGTCACTTTCCCCATTCCCTCTTCTAAAAATCCAGACTAGAAATTCTCCAGAATGAAAAATTTGGCCACAAAATACATTCTCATTCAATGTGTGTGGGTTTCTTGTTTGTGTGTAAGGGGATGTGGTGAGAACCGCACAAATAAACGTTGTAAAAATGATATTTATTAAAATAATTGTAAACAGCATTCGACGTTTCTGCAATGTATAATAAATAATAATGTATAATAAAGGTGAACCCAGAGTTTTTCCGTTATAAACAACAATGGGCAATTATGCAGAAAAATAACATACATTAAAATTGAGTACATGAAAAATATTTTTTTCTTTAAAATCTTTATCATTTAATATTTCATAATAAGACAACTAAGCAACATTCTTCTAAAAATTTCATGGGAAAATTTCTATATAACGAATGATATAGAAAATCTGTACTGGGATTAAAATATTATAGAAAAAACGGTGAACAATATTATATATATTTTGTAGTTTTCTGTTTTCTTACAGACTAAGTTTCATACTCTCGTTGGAATCTATGGAACCAGAACTTTTAGGACTATATGAAGGAGAATGTTCTGGTGTGTTATCCAGGATTTTTTCAGTTTTGTCTCGTTGAAGATACTCGAATCTTTGTTTCTCCAGTAAGCTGTCTACTCCTTCACAAGTGTACGAGGCTGTGCAAAGATCTGGAAGAAAATATTGCACGTTATTATACACTACTGGTCATGAATAAAGTACTCTGTAACAAGTTTACTGACTCACCCTTCTCACTGAAAACTGGAGCAGTGTGAAGTGATGAGAGGACCTTTGGGACTTTTGGGAAAGAGCATTGCAGTTGTTGCCACGACATGACCTCAGTTACTTGTTTTGCAAACTGCCAAAACTGTAGAATAACCATTGTAAAAACATAATTAGACAATCAACCGAATGCTGCTATACCCAAAGCCCTTGGCTAGGTTCCATAATTATAATAAAGGTTCCAATATTTTGACAAACCTTCTCGAAATTAATGTGACCATTTGCAGGAATCCTAATTTTTTTTTTAAAAAAAATCATTTAGTGTAAGAATTCTTTAATTGCTATGATATTACATTTTATAGAATATTTTTCAAATGTTTCAAAGCTTACTTGGTTGAACATCCTTCGTTGAGAAAATATAAATCTTTGACTAATAGAGAGAAAAAGGGGATGACGACCTTATCAGCCTCACGTTCATTTGGCGTTGAAAATCTCCAAACAGCATCCTGAAATGTTGGATACATATGAAAGACGCGAGTCGTCTTAAATAAATGGGAGAGTGTTTAGATTAATTACCCTTAATATTGAACGGTAGGAAGAGAAGTTGCTTGTACAATCCATGTGTTTCTCCAGAAATGAGAGCTGTTGTGTATTCACTTTACTCCACTAAACAAAACGTTCAAATCAAAGCTTAAATCTTAGAGCTTTTCACAGTCAAATAACAAAATAGTAGCATTAATGTTTACTCACAGTTTTCTTTAGTCTACCAACCGGAGCCATATTCAGTCCAGCAATGATCGCCATTAATGAATTAAAGTTCCCAATATTGAAACTTTCTCTAGCAACTTCAATCCAGTATTCTGAGAAAGACATTATTGAAAAAGATTATTATGGGAACAAATAGCCCGAATAACCTTTTGCTACTAAAAATGCAAAATGAATTTTAAAATTCTATTAATATACCTACAGAATATACTTAAATTACCTATGATTCTAACCCGACTCTTTTTCCTGGACAGCTAAAGAATTATTTGGAAAAAACGAAATTGACAGTTAAAAATCTTGGATGTTAATTTTTGCTTCGTTCTATCTTTACTTTAATGGTGTACCTTTTGAGTATGACAAAAATTTATACCTTGCAAATTTCCGTTGCAACAAAATAGCTCAACCGATTAAACCACTGGACGTAGAATTCAAGATTATGAGTTTTTTTCATATCCTTGTATTTTGCATCAATTGTATTGTCCTTGGCAAAAGCCTAAAAATATCACAGATTACAAAGTTTGGGTATGTGAAAAATTAATGATCAAAATTTACAAATAAATCAAAAAAAAATTACCTGAACAAACTCTTCTGGACCAATATGGGATAACCGTTCTAACTCAATATGAGTAAGCTGTTGAGCTACGATCGATGGACTCGGACAAATTGTCAGAATTGATGACTGCAAACAATTAAAATACATGTATTCAGTTAAATAAAAATTAATGAGAAAATTTGTAAGAGCGATCATTATTTAAGCAGTGAATAAAAAACTAACAGAAGATGTTGGATCGTTTAGAACAGCCTCCTTAGCAATTCGATTTGCAAAATCTTCGTACTTTTCCAGGGAAGTCAGTCGGGCCAAAAGTGACGTCAAAAGGAGTGAAACCTCTTTACGAATCTGAAAATAGAAGACAATTTTTTATTAAAAAAAACACCACATACACAATGATATAAACTACATTTGGAATTATATTCAATATCTCAAGTTACAGGCGGATCGATAGAAATACATCGTTGTGAGATTGTTTTCACGTGACCCATCATCCTACATGCAGTAAATAGTCAAGTTAGCATAGATTAAATTGATTCAGAATGAGAGAAGATTCCAACAAAATCTCTTATTCGTCAACCTATACTGACATTACGTATTTTATGTATTTATAAAAAAATTACCGTTCGTCACGAAAATCGTACGGAAACAAATCTGCCCATTCACTCAACAACTGAATAATATTGGACACCAACTTAGAATCTTGCCTCACCTGGAAATTAAAATCAATTTTTTTTAAATAACAAAAATTTCAGTTGTGACTATTTTAACACCCATATAACAAGAAGGAGCAAGAATCATTAAGGAAAACTTACAAGCCTTGGGAAAATTTTCGACTTTGTTCCCGAAATGGCTAATTTGAAAACGCGTCCCAGTAACTGATTTTTTTAAACAGGAAAAATAACATTATTTACATTAAGGGTCATTTCGAGCACAGAGAATTTAGAATATTTTCGAAATGAACTTCGAAAGTATTCTGGATAATTTGTAAATATGTGAAATGTAATCCTTTCCTATGTATGTTCTTACCTGATGAGGAGGTAAATGAAGCCGGGAGCAAAGTAGAAAGGCAAAAATGTACGCACGATCTGGATAATACTCTTCAGTAGGAATCAAGTGTTGAATCAATCTGCATTAACACATCATGATAATTAGCACTAAAAAAACAATATATTCAAAATTTCATAATAACAGTGGTCCCTTACCCATCTATAGTTCCAGAAACCAAATTCATGTCTTCAAACACTAAAGACTGAAAAAAAACACACATGATACACATTTAAACTCATTCTTCAACTCATAAACAAGAAGTCCATTAGAATTTTATATTTTAGCCTTACGTCGATACAGTGTTTCCCTGAACGATGTCTCAGTCTTAGTAAATTCTTGTCGGCATTCTCCTCCAAATCCACGGAGCTTCCCGACTCAGAGTCAGCAGTCTTTTTCTCAGCAATTATTATCAAGGATGAATTTGTATTTTTTAAGCTTTTGTCGTTCAAGGAGTTTGTATTGTCCCAAGATTCCTGAATCAGATTTTTTTTAAAAAAAAATTAAAAAAATGGCACTAGTGGTAGACTAATAATTCTTGAAAAATTTATTCTAATTTTTACCATATTATTCTCATCCGAAGAGTGGTCTGCATCTTTTGCAACCGTTCCAAAGATACTAGGCTGTGAATACAAACAAAAGCATGTATTGAAAAACTCCTTGTACGTAACTGAAAATTTGTATGATATTGAATAGCCAAGTATGTATTTCGCACCCGTAGCTTCGGCAGATGTTTAATCCCCATCGCGGGTTGACTTCGATTACTCTAAATTATTAAAGAGAAATCATTTAATAAGTAAGTTTGAATCCAAGAAGTCACGACGTTTAATTCAAAAGTTAGTAATGAAAAATGTACTGTTTAACATCACTATTTTTACCTTCTCACGACGCATAAGCTTGTAGGCTCCTAAAGAGAGGAAAAAACATAATTAATTTTTGAGAGACATTGCACTGGAAATTTGAGTAGTATTAAAAAAATAACAATGTTTTGTTTCGCGTCTGAAAAACTACAAATATTTTAAAATGTATAACATTACATGAACTAGATTCACTTACCAAAGAGCAAATGGGCTTGATATTCCCTATCCAGTTGTTCCACTTGCGCTTCAATTCGTCTGAAAATTAAGTATATGCAAATAAGAATCATTTAACGATCATCATCACAATCCTTCTTAGTAAGAAGTTGGAGCAGCAGCAATGTACACCCCATAGACTTTACCAGTCTCTCTCTCTCAAAAAGTAAAATTGATTTGATTCCTAATTGAATGAAATTGCGTGTAGTAGTAGCTCTTTGCCATTAAGTGTGTGATTTATAATACCTACATGCTTCCTTGCTACTTGAAATTTTACTCTCTCTCCAACCATCATCATAATAGGATTAACGTATGATGATGGATGAGTTAAGATTTGTTAATAAGCATTGTAATTGAGAGAGTGAAACTTCCACTGATGGTACTTAAAATATTAAACCTTACAAATGAAATAGGTAAAGTGTATTATATACGTACGAAATAGCACATATTAGCTCCATTTGTTGATCTTCCACTTGATCTTCCACGATGACATTTTGAGTGGATTGTAATTCATGTTGAAGAGTAGACAATTTCTTCAATTCAGCGTCTAGCAGGAGGCTTGTTACCTGTAATAATAATAAATAGAATAAAAGAGTTATAGATTATCAACTTAACATTGGTGGAAACATCTTTGGAGAGTGAGAAACGACGACATTGTACCTTCGCATGCCAGGATTAAATTATATTATGTTACTTTCATATCTACATCAATTAAGGATATGATAATATTTCTCCGTTTTGATCTTTTTATTAAGAAAAAATAAACGTAAGCAACAACTAGTCAATTATAAACTTGTCAGCGTTTCACCTACTACTCATTTTCTTTTCTTGTTCTTATGTGGTGTAACGGAAATGCTTTTCATTATGCTGAGCAATGTGTGTGTGTGTAAATGTAAATGCTTTACCAAGGTACACACACACGCTATGCATACATTAAGTTTATTTATTTAAATCTCACATAACATACAGGTAGGCAAACACACATAATATACATCTACTAACAGTAAATAGTGTTCATCTCTTCATGACATTTGAAAATCCCTTATTTGCTGTTGTCATATGCTAATTTCAATAAGAAAGTGAAATTTTCTAAGGTAAGACTGTGGCCTCCCATATAATTTACACGTTGCTTTCAATTATTATTATTATTCCATTTCTTGTCCTCCTGTTTACACTCCTCCCCCTCTGCCATTATAATAGTTCAGCAATAGGTATTTGGCTTAAAACTACCATTATAGCCACAGTGTGATGTACTGTATGTCAGAATACAGTTAGCTCCTGTGCACTGTGAGTTCCTACAAAAGGTTCTACGCACCCTTCATATTTTTATAACTACTGTACCTCTTGACGCTCACACATCATAATTGTACAAGACAAACAAGTGTTTGTATTGTTTTCTATAATATTATCATTTGTGTGTATTTATCGTATACACACACTGTAATTATACACTGAGAAGGTGAAGATATATTCATGCAGATATTATGTCCCTCTGATGAAGTCCCCTTAATACAATCAAAGACTGCACCGTACACAACTTGTAATATCTTTTACTCGTTTTTCTTGTAACTTTTTTGTTCTCTCTCTTCTCTCTAAATGTCCCATTGTCCATAATAAAAGCTAATCGTGAAGCTGTGAGTGAGTTTTTTTTTGCGTGAGATTTCTGTAACTAGTTTTGACTTCATTGTGACTTTATGACTTTTGTCTCAGCCAAACCATGTATGTATGTCCGTGTGTGTCGTTTTGTAGTTAGCGACTGCAGACAACTGTGACGGCATGTATTAACGACGATAGCCTCAACGAACACACAATGGCGGTATATAAAACTTGCAGATATTTGCATCAACACTTATAAACACTTCTTGACCTGTATTTCAGTTGACATGTATACCGTCTGCTTTACAACCTTGATCTTTCTCTCTCTCTCTGCTGCACAGCCTGTCATGATTCTAATTCCCTTTTGTTCTTCTCTTCCAACTTTTTATTTCCACTAAAAATCTAAGCATCTGCATTCGTTTTTTCTGGTAGTAAAAAAACATTGGAAGATATCATATAACCTATAAACAACAGATCTCTATATTTGTAACCAACCACCTTCAATGAGAAATGTAAAGGAAAAAAAGTGTGGACAAATAATTGTGAATACCTAATTGAATGATCCTAGATAGTCTTTACTTCTTTACTCTGTACAGATTTCCTTTTCTTGTCTAAAATTTACCCTTCACATTCCTTCCTTTTTTTTATTTAAAAGAAAGAAAGGATTACAACCATAAGGTTAATTACGCTACAAACGACAATGCTGTATTATTCTACAGTATTTAACTACATAAAATCATTCATGCCATTATTCAAAACGGTGTAATTACATATAAATGCTTGAAATTACAGGGATTTTAGAAATGAAGAGCTGGCAAAGGTATTACCAACAAACATTATCACGGACGACTTAATATTTTTTAATGTATAAACTGTTACTACTCATACCATACTGACTTGAAAGTGACAAACATTAAACGATTGGGTTGACAATTATCTTTAACGATGAACTATTTAACTGTATATGAGTATCATGAGTAAGTCTACATAAAGCTGTCATGTGGCTGTGGCTGAGATTGGGGCAAAATAATAAGACCAGTGTGTGAGTTTCGCTCTCAATACATGTTGTGTGTGTGTGTGTGTGTACAGAAAATGAACCGGAATTTGTTCGAGTTTCTTTGACTGACAAGACCAAACCAAATGGGATATATAATGTCTTCACAACATTAATTGTACTGTATTGTTCAAATTGTGTATATTCAATCTTTTGTTACAATTTTAAAGTTCTGCCATTTACCATTGTGCATTATATTACACACACACATCATGTGTATGTGTGACACATGTAAGAGAGCGACTCACTCCTTTCAAATTTCTATATATACAAACACAGGCAGAATGATTGGATTGATCACATCACTATTTTGCTTTCATTTTATAAGTTTGTTCCGGTTTGTAAAGCACTGTCAAAGATTAATAGTAGAATCAAAATGTTTGTTCATGCCGAATGGCTTCATCCATCCTAACCTACAATAATATCAACTTCAATCTCCTACACAATGCTGTTTTACTCAAAGAGAAGTCAAACCAACAATTAAAAAAACTAAATTAGATCCCTTTTTATAATGACAGTCACCGTTTGAAAATAGAAGAACCCTCCATTTCATTCCACATGATAAAGTACAGGAACGAGGAAAACATCAGAAAGATGTGAGGATTTTACCGTAATACCCCACAAATACATAACTTCACTTTAAAAATAACATGGTAGTAATTAGTTATAGAGAATTACCTCAAGTTGAACACCAAAAAGGTCCCTCGATTTGTGTGGTTCTCGGTTTGAATTTTCACACATTTTTTCTCTCTCTCTCAAGACATTTAAATCCGGTTGTGATCTCTAATGATCAAGACTTTAGTAAATTGAGTAACAAAAATTTCTTAATTTCAAGATTCTGCTTCTTCTCTCATTGTAGCTTTGATGTACGATCAGGGTAGTATTTCATTCAAGACATTACAAGACTCCAGGAGGGCTTGGCATCATAGCATTTTTAGATAATGTTGGCGATGGTGAAGACGAAGAGGAGAGTGAGCCAGACGTAAATAAACTTCAGGCACTATTGAGACTTCAAAGGACAATCCTTATTATGCAGTTGTTTGTTGGGTTGCTGTTGCTGTTATTGTAGTGTTGTTGATTTTATCATCTGAGGACCAAGTCACGATAGTCAATTTCCGTGTCACGACAATCTTCCCCAAATTCTCCTTTCGGTAAGGAATCGAAGGGCAACTCTACTTGTTCCTCCCTCTCCACCTTCTTCTTTTTCTTCTATATTGTTTAGGGGCTGTCAAATTCAACGTACGTACTTTAAGTCTTGTTTCTTCTGATCCTCCCCAACAGCAAACTTCCTTCTTTTCCTGTCAGTAAAAACAAAATTTATTAGGATTATTTAAGCACTACCATTGATATTACGAAAGTTTTTTTCCCTCGAAATACACTTTTTGTCCAAATAATTTTCCGCCGTACCCACGTTTACCTATTGTACAATGTATTTTAATCATGGTAAGGTAGGTGAGATAACTTATTATGATATACCACCACATGGATTAATTTCACAGAAAGTAAAGTAGATATAAATAAAGTCTACTCTCTTCCTTTAGTCTGTTGGAAAACTACAACCAAAAACTAGATATTGTACACATCACATCATGGGATGTGATTCACATGATATATTAATACATATACTTATCCTGCAATGTGTACACACTATAAAATTTTTAATGAACCATAATATATTCCTTTAAACCACGCAGAGTACATTTGCTGTCTTATTTGTATTTTCTATTTACATTACATTTATGCATACTTCATGCACTTTTGCAGCAGGCACTAAAATTTGCATTTTGCATTTGACTTTCTTCTCCCCCTCCTCCTCTTCCCCTTCACACATTTACTAATAATACTATCAACAACCAAAAAAAAGGCTAGTGTACAACAAACAGGGCTTGCCTTTTTTAGTTTTCTACAGTGTATATCAGTTTAGAAAAACATGGCACATTTGTATATTTTCCCAGTACGGCCCAATTAATCACAAAAAGATGAGTAGGTATAAAAAGCAACTTGTTTTTAGCATCTCTTTACATCCTTTTCCCCTACTATGACATCCACACACAGTACACAACCAGTGACTTCCACATTAAATGTTAAGGAGAGAAACTTGCCAAACACCAATATCATCATCATCACTTGGTCACTCAAGTCAACCACCAACATCCATTGTCATTACCTTCACAGAGAGCAATGTTCGTGGTCGTCTTTAAATCCTGAGTATAACACACAAAAAATTTCCTTTACACCATACCAATGATGGTTGTAAGACACGCTGTCTGTATTCATTTCTTCCCTCCCCCTTGTGTGTGTATCCTCGTTCTTGACACTATCATTTTACAAGAAAATGGGTAATCTTACATTCATTAGAAATTGCAGCGCACAACCAATATTTTTTGTGCCCGTCTGTTTTCTTCATTAATGTGACTCACGTGTGTGCGTATGTGTGTTCACTCACACTCATTGAATAAAAAACTTAACTTTGGTTCACTCCACGAATGCGCCAATTTGTCAATTTACCAGTGTGCAGCACACACTAAAAACTACCCCCCATGTGATTGAGACTTGCTTGCGTTGTATTTTACACACACAATCGTAAAGGTAGTAAGTTTGCACATCAGAGTCACTGAGTACACACTACAAACACACACACACACAAAATGACTTTTACCTCAACTCTTGATCAAGTAAAAAGCCGAAGTGAACTAAATAAATCAGATCAGATCAGAGAACTCTCAAATAAAATCATATGTGTCAATCCCAATCCCAGATATTCATTATGAAAACTTTTTTTTAGAAATAACAACTATTGCTAATGGAAAAGCTAGAGGAAGACTGATCATGTCGTGGCATATGCTAAGCAAGGGAAACAAACTTTCTTTACTAATTTCTGATTACAAATTCTGAAACAAGTTGTGAGAAATGAAACCTTGTTGCCATTACGTGGTTAACCAGTTTAGAAGAAAAATATATTACTATTTCAGCTCTGCTTCCTTTCCTATATCCCACATGGGGGAAAAAAGTTCGATAGGATTAAGATTGCCTCAACCCCCCTCCATGTAAAAAAACCTACGTACAATTTTGCACACTCACATACACTCACATGACGATGTCACGGTATAAAAATCAACATTGCAACAACATTTCTCGCATAATAAATGACAGCACATTTTTTCATCAAAAGGTGAATAGTACATCTCGACCCCCTGACAGCTGCACACAAAATTACCCACAAAGTATAAACTAAACCCAACAATGATCCCGCTAACGTTCCTCCACAACAGTTGTACATTGTAAGAGTGTTGTACAATATGGTTGCGATTGCACCATTACGTATTATATCCGGGTAGAAAAAATAAAATGCGAACAAAATTACTTACACACACAACACAACACATACAGAGTCAATTTGTGAGAGCCGAATTGGAATCCAGAGTATAAATAAACTTTTTTGTGCCTTGTCAGTCAAATTTGAATTTTTGAGTCGGTTAGTGAACTTCAAGTCCTCAACTCTCTCGACAACAAAAACGAGGAACTAGAAAATTTCCACACACACACACACAAAGAGCAACTTGACAAAAAAAACTGACCTCCTCCTCCTCCTCCCACTTTTCTCTACTTGTCATGTCAAATTTCATGTTTCAACATCGTTTCTCTGTCTCGTTGGCCTGAATGTATCTGAAGTGTCATATGTATATCAGTATCCATCCGCACACGAGTTTCTTAATTGTTATTTTCCTATACATTTTGTGATATTTATTTTGGCTTATCATAATATAGTCAACCACCACTATGATGATTCATACTGTATGTACTGTGTAGAGGAAGAAATGATTGTGATATTATTAGAAGAATTGAAATTTCGCCGGATAATCTACACAGTTTTGGCTACTCCAGGGGGGTTACTACTTCTACTTCATAATACAATAATGACATTATTATATAGAAAGAGAGAAAAGAGTAAACATTGGGGGGAGGGAGGGATAAAGTAAAGCAACAATAAAAATAAAAAGCTAGAGAAGGAGACAATGGCAGAAAGAAGGGAGATTACATGCACTTGATTGTACAGCCATTGTGCCACAGTGAAACAGATAAAACTAATACCACAAAAGGCTATACAGCTGACTGTTGTATAAAGCGAGTGAGAGAAAGAGAGAGAGGTATACTGTTCCTTCTCTCTCTCTAGCGTAATTACTTTAATGTTGTTGACTTCTAGAGAGTCACTCAGTCAGTGAGTCAGTAAGTCAGACTGAAATGGAAATTCATTGCTCGTTTGTTTTTTCCCCTTCGTTGTCATTATACGACTTGGTCATCATCTCTTTCTCTCCCTCCCTTTACAACAACTATCGAGAGAGAGTCAACTGTTCATAGACATCAGTGGATTCATCTTGCCGTACAGTTTTCCTCACGCATTCCAATTTATTACACGCCAAAATTCACTCTGGCTTTTCTTCTGTCACTCTACTTCTCATTATTTGTCCATGCCAACAACAACAATGTGAAAAAAGCTTCTTACAGAATTACGTCCCTCCTCCCTGCATTTATTATATTTTGTATAATGCGGAAGACAAAATTTTTCTCAGTTTTACACGAGCTCTCTAAACTTTTCTGAATATGGTTCGTACTGACTGTGTGTGTGTTCGTTCAAGTCTATAACAGTGTCTGTTGATGACGATGACGGACAGTCAATACTTTCATCATGAAACATTAGCGAACAACTTTAAATTGTCTCAAGTCGCCTACTCTACTACCTATATAATGGTCGGCGCCAATACACACACACACACCGCCAGTGCGTCTTGTTACATAATTTTTCCTACAAATGATCAGCTGTAGAGGAGCTAAGACAACATACACATGACGTATAATTACCTTGGAATAACTTTACAGTATAACATATTACATATTAAATGATGCAACATTAAATGATGTATGTAGTTTGGTACAAGAGAGTGTTATGTTGTGAACTCACCTCTCAGCCTACATAATTATTAGTAAAACTTCCTTCGACTTAATTCAGTTTACTTTAAACTTTTTGCTCCATTTAGCCTCTCTCACTCTATAATCATAGACATAGCCCAAGGAGGCTCCCCAATCATATTCTGAGGATAATAAATGATATTGTTTATGTCTTGGTGTGTATGGTGATGATGAGGGTTGAATACTGAACTGTCTATGTATGAAAGTGTGCACGAAAAATCCACTAAGAATCATGTCAATGGTACTAAGTGACGACTCCACACACAAGCCAAGTGTTAGTAGCAGCAACAGAATGCATTATGTATAAATGACCAGTGGTCAAATCGCCAACAAACAACACACACACACACACCTAAAGGTGTGTTCAACCAGAAGCAAAAGTCAAAAAATGTGCGTACAAAAATCAATGAACTGTTCTTGCCTTGTGTGTGTCTACCTCTCTTTGAATATTATGCAAAGGCGAAAATATGACATGAAATATTAAATGAAAGGGAAATTATGTGACTTGGCATCGTGCAAAAATAATTCCGTCTCCGTCTCCTCTCTTGCACTTGCTACGTACACACACACACACTATACATCCCTTACGCGCTCACTACAGTCAACATTCTTTTCATTTTTGCATGTAACGAACATGAATTTACGCTAGAGCTTTACTCTTATAATACTCTGACTAGCAAAGACTATACACACACATTTCGACTAACTGACATGACAACAACAGTAATCTTCTTATTATACATTCTCGATGCATGCATATTCTTATGAATGGATGGAAGAGGCAAGCACCTTCTCTCATTTATACACAATGAGATTTCAAATAAAAACATTATTTTGTTATATACGATTTATGCTGATTACAATGCGATGCATGTAGTGATTTGCAAACCTCCAGCAAATTATGCTCTCTTTCTGATACGTACAGTGAGAACTACACAATAAACTAATTTTAAATGTATGTACATACTAACATGTGTAGAGTGTGTGGGCATTTCGTTAACTTGAAAGTTATAATAACCCTGACAAGAGGATATTTGACTTGATAAGCAAGCACCAACGTTTTCTGATTTTTTGAGAGAAAGAGAAGTATGTTATTATTAAAACTTTAAGGATTCTGTTTCACTTTTTTCCTTCTTTTGAAATAATACTAGGTAATATGATTGATGAGAGAGGCTTGAACACTGAGCCCCTACTATGATTGTTCTCATTAAGGTTTTTAAGCTTCTCGCTTGAACAGTAGCTAACCCTACCTTACCATCCACAGGTAA
Organism: Pygmarrhopalites habei; assembly: GCA_009870185.1. NCBI lineage: Eukaryota > Metazoa > Arthropoda > Collembola > Symphypleona > Arrhopalitidae > Pygmarrhopalites > Pygmarrhopalites habei. The sequence continues at coordinate 19,063 of WJFB01001269.1, forward strand.
TGCATAGAGGGAAAGCTGAAAGGGATGTAGGAAAATCAAAGGTCAAAAACTAGGTATGTGACATTTTCAATTTGAAAAACCATCACTGTTCCACTAGACAGTAGACAATGAGTTCATCCTTGTGACTTCAAAAATTAAATGTGTACTAGTCCCCCGACAAAGGTACCTCCTATTCCTCCTATGAATATGAAATAAGAAGTAGTATGAAAGTTATGAACCGAGTTACTAAGTAATTACTTGCCTGTAAGCTACAACTTTTGAGCATAGATTCATGGGATTATTTCTAATTTTGGATAAAATACATTACAGAGGATTGAGCTTGAGTGTTTTGTGTCAGGTCAGGTAGTAATAATAGAAAGAGAAAAGGAGGTACACACACTCATACACAAACACAAGGAATGCAAAAGTAGTGTAGTGGACCACCATCAACTATCGTCAAAACGATATTTATGTGTAGTATGTACCAATTAGCTTCCTATGGGACTCAGACACAACAGTTCAATGGATTCTGGAACACACACACGTTTTATGAGCATTTTTGATTAAATTGCTCAGAGGATCGTAAAAAATGAGAGATAGGGAGAGTATATTGAAGAGACCAACATTAAAATTGGCACTTTCAACTAGGACCAGATTCAATTAAAAATTTGAACGAGACAAAAGGAGACTAAATAACCCCCGATTAGGGACACATGTACATGAGTAAGGAGCCGTTGTTATGAATAACAAAGTAGTACAAAAACTCTTATTTTCTAGTCATAATCTAATTCATGTATTTAATTCAATTTTTTTGTCACAAAAAATCCTTTTTTTTACTTTCTTCCTAGTCACGTCAACTGTGTTTGAAAGTTTAATGACACTCTGCTGTCAATTATGACAAGGTGGGGGAAAAACATATTTTGATAAAATAACCAAACTGCATAATATAAAGTGAAACATGTTAGTTCAGTCTCTGCACTCATTCCCTTCACAACCTAGATCTTGTCAATTGTCAGTTAACTGTCTGTCCGTACTGTGTGTGTGTAGTGTGTAGGTAGGACCCATGAGTGTTCGTGATGGTGATTTTCCAGCAAAAGTTTTAGTTGAAAGAGAATTAGAACACACACACACACTTGGGATACTACTGTCGAATAAAGTGTGTAAGGAGAGTTATCAAAAAAAATAGAGAATCATTGCATGTTTCACATTTTATCATTTCCCTTGTGTAGTACCCTATCAAGGGCCACAATCAAAAAAAATATCTAGTCTAAAAGTCACAAACAAAAATCTCGTGACTGACATTGTTTGAACTTTTTCTCCTTGTCCACTATCCTAGTCTACCCTTTTGATACACACACACACACGTGTACAAAAAGTCATTGTGTACGAATGTGTGAGTTTGGTGAATTCAGAGGACCATGTCTCAAGTTGAATTTCCTACGATTGAATGAGTAGAAATTTGGCTTTGTTTTTCTTCCTATACGTATACTTTAACATAGACTTGAGAAAGAAACTTGATTTATCAACGGTATTGAAAATTTGATGGTTATCATGTGCTATCTTTACATAAGCATCAAGACGATAGCACATGTAGTAATTATTCCAAGGAATAAAAATTTAATTATTAACATGAAAGAGAGGAAGGGGAGGAAGGATCATAGACAATGAAACGGATGCTAAAAGTGTATAGATATGCCTCTCGAGTTCAATTCACTGTATTAAAGCGTATTAAGCGTGCCCGCAAATGTCTGAGCTCATAACGAGTTTACCCATCCCACCATCCATCCACCTCTTCATCATCTTCAACCTGAATAGTTTTTTTTTGAAACTCAAACTCATCGAACCATTCAATAAGGAACCATTCTGGGAGTCATAAATATTTATTACTACTTTTTCCCTTTTCCAATTTCTCACTTCCCTCTCTCTCACCCTCTCACTGCACAACAAGTCTCAGGTTCTCATTGACACGGATCAAATCATGCTGTATATAGAAATAGTATGTAAAGCAAGATTTGGGGTCATAAATACTGTAAATGTAAATCATAATGTCCATTATATTCTGTAGGGACATTAATGCACATCAAAGACTGAAAGGAGGGAGATGAAGAGGAAGGAATACAAATCTGCATCTTCAGTAGCTCAACACAATTCAATTCAGTTACAAAAAATTATTGAATATGATATTATGATTACTCTGTAGTAAGAGGGGAGACTCAGAATGAATGAGAACTTGAAATGTGAAACAGAAAGAGAGAGAGAAGAAAAAAACGTGTTACATGCGAACCCATGTAATGCAACAACAATGATGTGTGGCGTTAGAAAAACTCAACTCAACAACGGATTTCTGCTTCCGGTCCTATCAAAACTTATTTTTTTTGTTGTTCTTTTTTCGTTCTGCAGGTGCAGGAAGGGAACCAAAAGCCCTTTGCGTTTTGTTTTCTTTCTTTAGACTTACTTTTTTTTGTAAACACTAATATATACTACACACACACATTATATAAACACTACTACTGACTACTGAGGTATCTTCATTGCATGATACCGTACACATGGCTGATGTACTTACACCCTTTGTATGCATGTACACTTGGTGGCTTGTAATAACTTTTACATAACGAAGCACTTTGTTCTACTACACTAACTTTCGTCGTTGCACTTTACTTACTGGTAATAAATAATAATATTACTCCTACTCCTACTCTCTTTCGTCTTCCTTTAATAATAAGTATAATAGATGACTATTTTCTCTTGCTATCTGTTGTCGTTGGTTCGTAAGTACTTGACTTGAGAACTGAACACATGTCCTAAAGCTGCCAAAAAAAGAAGACAATATGACAAACTGAGTGTTCATTGTTATCATTACAAACAAGAACAAAAATAATACACATTTAAATGTGGAGAAGGAGGCTTTTGGGTAGTTTCTTTTTATGAAATTGCTCTCAAAAAAATTTTTTTTCCTCTCAAATTACTTCATGCACCGAAAAGTATTGTGACGACTGGTATACTAGTACATATAGACGAATGAAAACCATTATCATCATCGTCGTCGTGGAAGCAAACTGTTGCAAGGACTGTTCATCACCATAAGTCCTCTTTTTTTCCTTCAAGAAGATAAAAAGCACCGAAGTGTGGGATCATTCTTCACCTGCCGCACCAACATCAACTTGTACTTTGCCTGTGTATTATTATATGGTTGAAGTACTGTTGAATAATTACAAGGACCATTTAATCATACAATAAAGTGTACACACGGTACCAGCTACAGGAATAATAATATAATCCATCCTTTTGTGAACAACCTTTAGGGAAAAAACGGAATTTGTAAGTACATCTGCTCTACCACTTCGATGCCCTTCACAACTATTACACACTTCAATAAATAATAATGGAAAAACTCATTAAATAATCAACAGGAATAATATTTTCATGTCATGCTTGCTCACATTTATATCCTACACACTACAAACAGAATCATACACACGCATTTTGTTCTATTTCTTAAAATCCGTACCTTCAAATTGTAATCAGTACGAAAACTTTTTTTGACGAAAGATGAATTAATAAAAAAAAGTGGACTGGCGAAGAAGAATGGAAAGATGTAAAACACCACGACTGATACTTGCAGAATATTTTGGATCCACAAATAGAAGACAGATATAGTATTACCAAGGTCGTTACAATTTACAAATCACCATCAACTCTCCTCATAGATATTTGAAACAACTAGAGAAGAAAAAAATTCGTTTCAATCTCCAAGTTCACGTTCGTCGTGAATGAGTAATATATCATACATTATATAATTAAACTCTCCTTCTAACCCTTAATACAATCACCATAAATACATCCAAAAGGTAAGTAGTTGGGGGTACAGACAGATTACATAAATTTTTTTCGAACATGATAATGATGTGATTATTAACTTTGTTGCCAGTAAGTAAGTAACAGTAAGTATGTGTATTATTACCCTCGGCGAAGAATTTGATCCAAACGATAAAATTGATTATAAAAATTTGATATTCGTAATGTCCAAGTATCCACGAGGCTTTTACAACGACAACAACAATTATTCAAGATTATCAGAATAAACTGAGAATCAGCACAAATCCTTCGTCTTCCTTCCCGTCACTTTGCACTTTGACGATCATAAAAAATAATTATAATGAACACACAGTCACCACACACCGGGGATTAACAGTTCAGTCATAAACTGCTAATTTAATAAATTGATGAGTTGTTCAAGTTAATTGTGGGAAATTAACCAGTTAAAATATGTAAATTTCACACACACGCACACACCAAATTATTGAACAGTTTTCATAATTTCAAGAGAAAAACAAACAACACAGTCCCTCCTTGAGAAGGTGACACTTGGAAAAAACTACCACTGTTGACACACACTCTGAAATGGACACTTGAAAGGTCACACAAAAAAAGTTGCACGAGCGTCCCCACAGAAAGAAAAAAAGAACGAAAAAAAAATCTCGATGACACGGAGAACGAACAATGATGCACTATGCGTGCCTGCAGACAGCCTAAGACTGAGCAGTGAACGCTGTTAGTGAAGACAACAATGAAAAACGTTGGCAAACCATGTCCTGCCTCTCCACGTTATGTATTATAGAGAGAGAGAGAGGTGTGTGTGTTCCATTCATATGGCACACACACAGCAAGTACTTGTAGAGTTGAAAATTATTATTATCCTTCTCCCTCCTCTCTCTCTCTGTTATAAGTGTTAAGTAAAAAGCAAAAGGGATTTCCTAAAAAGAATTCTAAAGTACTTTGAAAGTTGAAGACTGAAGGAAAAAACCTTTAGTAGTCAAACTGTAGGTACACTAATTCCCTGGTAGTAAATTAATAGTATGTACCTGTGTAATGCGTACTCTCTGTACGGATAAAATGATACAACAGCAACAAAAAGAAAAAGAAGTGGTTCCTGTACATTCAGAATTTTATCCATTTGGTCGCATTTAACAGTATAATAATATAGGTAACTCCTACTCTTATTAGTGAAAATACTATTTAACCGGTGCAGGTTTATTTACTTAGTTGACTTGTAAGTATATTATATTATGTACAAGATCATATGGTTGACGATCAACTCACACACACACACACACACACACATCTGCTTCTGTTTACTGTGTGTGTGTGCCTGTGTGGTAAGTAAAGTATGTGTGTTGGTCATTCCTCTTCGCTCTCTAGACAAGTCAGTGGATGATGAGATGAGAAGTGTAGGGGAAAAAGTGAGTTTGTCTTTCGTCAGTAGGTCGTCGTCCACATACACGTTAAAGACAAATGTAGTCAAGTAGTGTGTGTATGTATGTAGTTTGTATATGTACTGTTCAAAAAGTTGTGCTTGCTTGCTACCTTTTTGCTGGTTACTCCTCTCCCCCTCTCTCTCACACACAGTCTGTGTATTAAAGTTTTGCTTTTGTTTCGAAATAAGACAGTCATCTCCTGTAGAGTAATTTCAATGTGAGCTACCCACTGTGACATTCGTTACCTGAGGAGCACAGTATTTCCACCACAAAAATTCATTAAACCACGGCTACTACTATACCGCTTACTTGTAATGTGTACACAGCGTGTGTGTGTGGATTAACAATATATACAAAAGTACAAATATAATTCCATTTCTTTTAACTCATTAACTACATTACACTCTGGTGACTTAAAATATTTCGTACATTGTACAAAAACGACCTATCAAACTTTTCCATCATATCATCTTTTTGGAGAGTTGTCTTCATTGAGTTCTTTTTTGCATATTATAATATTTATATCCACAATCATCCACCACACACACACACACAAGCGCTAGTATTTTTGTCCCAGCTTCCTTACTTACTTAATACCTTTTGTTCCCTAATACTCTCTCTTCATCTGAAGAATTATAATTCAAATCCTATCGTGTACATGTCGTACTTACAGTGTAAGTCTTACACACACTCTCTCATTCCTGTACACTTGGTACATTTACTGTGAGCCTCTGGGGTTACGAGTTCGAAGGAGTGGACACATTTTAAACATGAAATGAGATGAACTAGTATCTAAACATGTCATCAGAAATTGTCAAGAGATGACAATCCTTGATACCTAGCTTATTGTGTGTGTGTCACATCCATTACGTTACAATGAAAACATACTTGTGTAGATACTTTAACTGTCTCTCTCTGTGTCTCTCTGTTGACTTGTGTGTGTGTTAGGATTTTTAGTTTCTTTTAGTAAATTCGTGATCTTCACATTTTTCCACATCTCCACCCTCCATTCTCATTTAATTGACAAATGAAGTTAAAGCGAGGGAGGAGGGAGTAAGATCAAGAACACTTTATAATAATATAAGTACAACAAGAAGAGCGAGGAGGAAAAAATTCCATATTGTGTGTGTGTATTCAGTGTGGCAGAGACATGGAGGAGGAGAGAGAATGAATAATGATAAAGAAATCGTTGGTTTGTCTCGTCTCCTCCGTTTTTTTTGCCCATTTGCCATTTATACGTGTGCCGTGTCTTCTTCTTGGACTTTCGATCGCTTAACAAGTCACATTATATCTAAATGTCTGAGTGAACTTGTGTGTGTGCAGAAAGAAAAAATTCTCGCTATCTCTTCTAGAGAGAAAATAATCAAGAAAAATGATAAAGAAGAAGAAGAAGCAAGCAGAAGATATCTCAAATGGCATGAATGATTCTCTCTCTCTTTTCTTTGTATCCACACACAGCCAGGCACACACTGACCCATCTGATTTGTTCTTCAAGTGAATATACTAGTTATAGTAATAATCATAATCATTATCGTCAAAAAAATATACTGCTCGAGTTCTTGACCTCTACAGTCAGTCAGTCAATTTCACCTACAGAATAAAGCACATTTCCCCAAACAATTAGTTTTTTCTTGCGTGTTTCTCTTTGTGTGTGTGTCTCTGTGTGGAGGCAGCGGGACTGACTCAGACAGTCATCATCATCATAATAACGGACTTTCAATAATTTCTGACTCAAACTTCAATTGCAAGTTGAGATGAAGAACAAGGGAGAGATGTGATCCTAGACTACACTCCAAAGACAAAATGAAATTGCACATTTCCTCACTTCTCCCAAAAAATCAAAGTAATAAAAAAAGGGAGAATCGTGTGTGGTTTTCCATAATAACCTCTCATCCCCAGGGTGTTCAATTCAATTGCCTTTTCTCCTTCTAGTCTCGACACAATATAATTGTGTGTGTGTGTGTGTGTGTGTGTGTGTGTGTGTGATGTGTGTGTGTGTGTGTGTGTGTGTGTGTGTGTGTGTGTGTGTGTGTGTGTGTGTGTGTGTGTGTGGACAAACACTTTCCTTTCGAATAAGTTTTGACCGAGAGAGTCCTCAGCGTGTGAAATGTGATCAATGTTATATACAAATATGATAAAATTGGGTCATCATATTTTACTCTCGTCTGCGTAAAAGTTTTCATGGTAGAAAGAACACTCACACACATGGATATCATACAAAGAGAGAGAGAGAAGAAGAGACTGGTAAAAAGTGTGTGTGTGTGTGTACACTTGAAAAGATTATATTCTTTTTTTGACTGATTCTTATAGGAAATGATAATGGCATCGCAAGAGGAAAGGATATAATACTGACTGACATAGCATTGTAACAATGCAGAATATTCAGAGCATTTTTGGATTTTTGGCCATTTGCCTCTCTCTCTCTTTCTTCATCTTTGCTAATTTTTCATAGCATCCAAAAAATTTTTGACATGGACTTTTCCCTTTATCTGTTATTGTGTGTGTCTCTCTCTAGGTGTACTATCGACACGACAATTACACAGAGTGTCGAATAGAGAGAGAATAGATCAAAGCCGTCATTTCATAGTCAAACAACATTGGACCATAAAAATTTCCCAAAAAATGATTACAATAGAATATTTTGAATGACGCTAAGGCTAATTGTACAATGTGTTGTGTGTGTCGTCTCTTGAACTCTAAAAGAGAGACACACAATGCAATGGTGAGGTTTGAAGGAGATGAATCTGCCGAGAGAGAGATTGAACTGAAGAGGAGAGAGGAAAAAAGGAACCACGTTGAACACTGTGAAAGATTAATGAATTTGTTCAAGTAGATGGCTGATGGCCATTAACATTCAACCATACATAGGTATTTGCACACTTTATACTGTTGTAATACATGATACGGAACATGAGACTACTGACTACGTCCTGTGTTGTGTGTGTGTGCAGTTCGTACAAAATACCTCAAACTTTCCTCAAATTTATATAAAATCTTGTACGGCCAGAGCAAAAGTGTCTAGAAGAAGAGAGTCCACGCGGTCATGTGTGGAGTGGAAAATATTTGGTCAAATCCATGAGAGTCAAAAGATTTTTTTTCTAAATAAATTTCTTAAAATCCTTTATCTCTCTCTCCGTCTCTCTCTCTCTCTCTCACACACACACACACAATTATTAATCATGATGGTCAGTGGCTGTAAAACAGCATAGTAAAGTAGCAGTCCGGTTGCCACCCTTGTTCTTACTTTTACAATTAATTTTCTTTTCTGTTGCAACTCAACAATTTATTGTTAAATGCATAGGCCAAGCACAGAACTGATATTTCTTTTACAAAAATTTAAATATGAATTGTACGGATCGTGAATGCGCACACACAATATGTAGTTTTGTATTGACAAATCCAGGGAGAAGTACATTCCAAATCAAACTAACTATTGGATAGGGATGCGTGTGTGTGTGTGTGTGAAGAAGATTCTCTTCCAATGTTAAAGAGGGTCTACTTCTAACTTGTGTAGAGGACAGCTTTCCAAAACACAATTAGAGTTACACATTACAATTTGGTACAGGACTTTCAATGATTATGATTACAATTTGCACGTGTTTTCCCTCCACTCCATTACATACTCCACTCTCTTCTCTTCCTTTCGTTTTGGTATCAACCAGACGACACGAGTCAAGTCATTTGAGTGTGAGACTCTATGGGATTTTCGAGAAGAGAGAGAGGCTATTAAGGAGGATACACAAGATGTGAAGTTATTGGAGGATGAAAAGTACGGAGGATTCATCCTGTTAAAAAATCTTGAGAGAGTAAGAGAGAAATTGAAGGTTGTTTTCTGCACTTCGATCTCTAACAGCCACTCAATTATCCTAAACACAATGGCCTCTAATTATTAGATCCTCTGTACGTTATTATTATTATTTTCTAATGATAGTAATGGAGTAGTAGTAGCTTGAACAAGAGAGAGAGAGGTTGTCAGTGAGCAAATACTTCTTAAGGCCATAGTCAAAAAATCTTCTTCTTCATCTCTCATTCTTGTACAATACCCAAAGTACACAGAGGAGTAACAATGCAGTCCGTCGCTCTTTTCACGTGTTGAGTGAAGCCTTTCAAAAAAAATGAAATAAAGAAACTCCCCAGACCTTCACTCCTACTTAGGAACACACAAAATTACATTATTTATAACCCATTTGAACATTTTTCAATAAGATTCTATTTTTTGCATATAATATTATCTATCATAAATTAAATGAACATGTCAAATTATTGTATACGAGACAAAAAAAATTTCTCTCTTCCCCTCACACACACACTGCCTATCTGTGTGTGTACTTATATAAATTTTCAATGTTCTTCAAATTGTGAAAAGAACTATTCATTATCCATTATGGAAAAATCTGATTTCTATTAAACACACTTGCCCACTAATTATATAGCCATAATGTGAAATATTACGCGCATTAACCTTTTTGCACGGAAGGTGTTGCATTTTCAACACACGCACTCCACACTCTTGTACATAAAGTACACACACTCTCTCAAACACAGAGTCAAGGTATTTTATTTGCGTGTGCCAAAGTCACAATTTGCAATATTAAGTTTAACCCTTTCCAATACTCTCTCTCTGTCTCATTCTGTCGTTGTATTTTAGAGATGATAACCCTCAAAATCTCAAAAATGACACCTACTAACTCATACATAATTCCCAATAACTTGACTCACACTCTATTTTAGACTCGATAATTTATTTTTTGGTGATTTTCAAGTGTCTCTCTCACTCCTTCTCTTCCTTCTCTTCCTTTTTTCAAGTTTACTGTTTGGGCGTCTCAAGTATCTCACAATGTGTGTGTGCGTGTGTGTAGGAAGAGAGAGAGAGGGAGTATTTACTGGATCTTGAAGTTTTTTTAGCTTGGAGGCAACTAATAATTGTCTGTTGTATTTAATTGAGGTTCAAATTTTTTGACAATAAAAAAATTACATTCACTTGAATCGTGTTCAAGAAGTGACTTGAGTGGATTTTAACGCACAAAGTACACACGTACGTATGTAAGTAAGTACATGGACATTTTCATGATAAGACTTCACTCGACCCTCTTGATACCTTATTAAATCCTCCAAAATTTTTGTTCCATCCATTTGCAGGGGTAGTTCAAATCTTATTGTGTACAAAAGTAAAAGCACTCACGAAACAGTTTCCTTTGAAGGTTTTCCCCTATTAAAATCTCTACAGAGAGAGGACAGAAAAAGGAGAAACAATGAGAAAATTATATAAAAGGAGAGAATATAAATTTTTTTGATGATAATTATTAATTAATACATGTTATAGGGTAACAACGGCAAAGATTTTTGGAGGGTAAACCTCCACAAGGAGCAAGGTACCACTAATTTTTCCTTTTCTTTGTTTGTGTTGTTAATGTGTGTCTGTGTGTATGTGGCGTGTGGTGGCAAAGAGAAATGAGTAAATTTGCTTATGGTTCCTACAGTATCCATTGCACACACACCACATTCACTAGTAATACAATAAAATATAATAGGAGGAAAAATTTGGGATTCAATGCAAATTTCTAGATTGTACACAAGCTGAACAGACTGTTCAGCTCGGAGACACTAGTCGAAGCTGTACACAATCTAGCAAATTCCAACGACTTTGCCATTTTTTCCATAGAAAAAATCTGTCAGCTTATCAAAATTATATGTTCACATGTGTAGTGAACTCAGAGAGAGAGAGAATAGCGGCTTCCACTATGTCTATGACAATGAAAAGACTTCTCTCTCTGTTATCTTTCTGTGAGTCGGAACAATGAAGTAGTAAAAGTTTTTGTGTATGTTAAATCCGCGATTCACAACAAACACAAATCCCCCCACTTAATCTTTGACTGAGTTGTAATTGTAGGGGGAAAAACATTCTTTGAATTTATTACCATTTTTAAGGGTATTGACCATTTACCACAGTGCCAAAAAATTACGAGTGTAAAAAATGGGAAGAGAATTTTTTGAAAGATGAAGGGCAAGCCGCATCTTTCTCTCTCTTTTTCTTGACAGCTCTACTTTTTTTTACTCTCCTCAGAGATCTCCTTTGTGTGTGTGTTCAGGACGTGTGCAGCGGTGTGCATGTCCTGTCTTCAGAGTGTGAGATGCAGAGAGGAAATTATCTTGTAATTTCACTCTAAATGTCTCCTCCTCCCCATGCCACTGCTCTTGTGACTTTTTGACTGATTTGACTCAAGTACAATATAATCCAATGAAGGAGAGAGACTCTATGTATTAGATTAATCCCACATTTCACTTTGTGGCTTCTCTTTCTTCTTCCTCTTTTTCTCTTTTGTTGTTGTTGGGGATGTAAAAGAATGTTTTTTTCCCGTCTTCAAACCAGACCTGAACATGCATTCATAATGATCTACCCTCCACACACACACACACACAATGCAGCTTAAGAAGATTCGACCATCACCACGCGGTGGATTTTGTTTGTGGAATAAGTATATTGAAATTGAAATGTTTTGTTGTTGTGCGTGTGAATTGGACAAATGATGAATAATTTTCTCTTTGTTCCACCATTTCTTTCTCTCTGTGTGTATGTGTGTCCTGTACGGATTCACACACACCGTCAGAGGTAGATTTTGGAGAATGCAAAGTGTACGTATATATATGTATATACGTTACACACACACACAAGAGTAGTGTAACAAACTGTCAAATAAGTAGTAAATAGAGATCTGTTAAAAAATTCAGTTGAAAGAAGTGCGAAGCTTTTTGTGTGAAGCCGTTTGTTCCTTGTATTTGGCAAACAAGGGAGAGAGAGGGAGAGGGAGAGAAGATGGTAGTTATAATAATATGTGTAATATAGGGGCAATATTGTTATTATAATTTTGTACATTACAGTTACTACAATATACAATATAATGTGAGGAGGCACTGAAGCTTCCCTTTCTTCCCTCCATTTCCGTACACAACGTTAATGATCAGGTGAAACGGCTTGGGATTTTAATTCCTATACTTTTTTTTCTCTCTTCACTTATTTACCATAATCATATGCTTGGTGCAGACTGCATAGTCTAGTCGGTGGAGGGCATACCAGGGAAATCTTTAGACAATAACGTGTGTGTGTGTGTGGAGGGGGAGAGATTGTTGGAAATGTCCTTTTACTTTACACGCGTTACCAGCCCCAGTTGTTGTTGTTGAGTGTAAAAAGGATATTCATGACTGTATTATTTTGTGAGGGGTGCGTGGATTGGAAATACATCTTTACTCTCTCTCTCTCTCTCTCTCTCTTTCTCTCTTCTGGCCCATATACTCTTGGAGTGTACAGGATGAGTATGTATAGGAGGGGATGATATGGGACTTGTCTTGGGTCTTCCTCCTCCTCAGTTCTGGTTCTTAGACCTCTCTCTGTTTTTTTCAGTGTGTCTTTCTGTGGGAGATGATAGTGTCATTTTTTAACTCATTGTGGAAAAAAGGAGCGAAGAGCTGATTGATTCTGGTTTTCTTGGTTGGCTGAATGGATGGGTGCAATACGCAAATTGAGAGTATAAGGACAACTATAGGACGTGTACATATAAGTACATTGTGTGTGTGTAAATAGTAAGTATGTGGATGAGAAGATGAAGAAGCCTTTGATGTGATGCTTGCGCTGATAAAATGAGTGAGGAGGAAAGTGTGACAGTTTTTTTTATACTTGGTGACTTTCGAGCATGACGGATTCACTCACATATCCAACCATACCATATTTTTACTTTTTTTGGGTAGTCGACGTGTGCAATTAACTTGTATCCAGTCCCTTCACCTAAATAGGTATATAGAGTGTGATGAGGTTTTTCAAAAATTAAAAAATTATATGTAATCTTGTGTGTAAAAATGTCAATTGCCAAATTACAATGACCCGGATTCTAGTTCAGACTGCATAATATACCCTTACTATCTCTGCGGGGCCACTTTTCCCAGCTTAGAATTCTAAGGTGTCTAGCCGGTTATTTTGACCATTCTAATTATAAGTTTCGCTAGTTTTTCTCACCATTCTAACCTTGTTCACAGTACAAGACACTGAGCTAAGAGTCCTGTCAAAATTTTGAAACTAAATTTTCATCAGAAATATATTGTAAACATTTTGGAGAGTGAAAGAAGTTCTGCGATGGCTGATAAGAAAATTTGTAGTTGAAAATAAGTTATTTGAAATAACTATCCAAGTTCCCTATCAATTTTTTTAATAGCAAAGTTGTTTCATTAAATTCTTAAATGCATTTTAATAATTAATTTTATTTTGAATTTACAGACGACACAAATTTTTACAAGCTATTCAACCCCAGAGCATTAGGATCCTGGCTGAACGAAGTAAAATCTAAAGCTGTTGGTAAGAAGAAAAATCTTTGTTTATCATTTAAGTGGATACCGTATTTTCTCTCTAGTAGACACCATGTGCTTTTTTAATTTCCAATTTCAAGACATTTTAGCTTCAATGTCCTCACATAGCTAAGCTTGAAGGTGCTAAGGTCATGTCTCCATTAGTATTTAGGCAGTAGATTTTTTTTCAGTAGCCGTTTATGGGAGAAAATACGGTAAACTGTGAACTATTGTAACAGCGAAGTGACCCAATATCACCAAATGAAATATTTCTTGAAATTTTCAATCAAAATCTGAAGCTGTTACTGGTGAGGGGTCACAACACAAAGTTTAACCTATGGCTGACAACTGAAGAAAAAGATGATCATCTGAGTATAAATTCATGAATTAATATTTTCATTAAATCGAATGTAATCCAATAATTTAACATTTTAACAAAGTTCTTGACTTAAATTCTAGTGTTACAATAAAAGAAGCTTGTCATACTTTTACTTATCACTGGTCTACTATGTACAGTGTTATTTTTTCTGTTTTCAAGGTTTCACCACAATTAGAGTATGTGGTATTGTAAGAGAAAATACGGTTTTTTCCTATAAACTTGCCATATCCTCTTTTAAAGCTTCGTTGGTCAGTAAAGAGACCATTATCAAGCTGTTAACGATGGCATTGTCAAAAAAACTGAAAAGTAAAAGGTATAAAGAGATGAGTTGATAATTAGTCCTCTTTTAGTCATCTCCAAACAAATACAGGGTGGGCCAGAAAGAAGGTCACAGCTTTGTATTACCATAACATGAGCTAGGGGTGATATTTTTCAAAAGCGTGAACGGAACCTGAAACCCAACTCAAAAGGTAAATTTATGACGTTGGTCCCACATAGGTAGGTCACCGGGTGTCCATATGGCAGGGGTCCCAAAAATGACGAAAAATCGTCTAAAATCAAGGTTTTGCTGGACATTATGGCCATCCTGACAATACCCGCTGACAATTTTTGACCATTTTACCCTTCCTGAGTAGGGAAGGACATGGTGGTCCAGGTACATCAGGTTTTGGGTGTGTGACATGACATGGATCCTTGTGGCCAGCTTGTGACCGCTAAGACCCCACTTTTTTCAACTTTCAAAACAGGCTTAGTGTCTTATGGGGTCACGGGTTGGTCCATGACACAATTTTGTCCAAATGACACTTTTTGGGATGGAATTCGTATGGGTCATCATGTCCCATATCATTTTTAAAGGATGGACGCCCCTGTCCATAGTTGACATGGGGATGTCACTTGGTGAGGTCACTTTGTGTTGAGTGTCCTTGTGACCGATTCCGACATAGGATTTGGATGGGGATACATTCATTTTGAAGAACATCAAGTTCCTCACACAATAAAAGTAGTCCGGGTCAAATCCTATGTCAGGGTCCAAAGTTGACATGACATGGGCCCCACTATTGGCCACTTTTGACCCCATCGTAGAAATGACTCGTGAATGGGCTCATTCTGAAGGGTAAGTCTTCCCCTTTCCAAAAAGTCCATACACAGCAAAATCCAATGTCCGGGGCGGTCATATGACCGTGTGACACTAGTGATCCACGGTTTTTCACAAAAATCCCGGTTCCGACACTAAGGAACCGGAGGAATCGTCACTTCCTGACATTAGATTTCGATGGGAGTAGGCTCATTGAAAAGAGCATTAAATTCTGGTCAGGATAGGTGGAGGACAATTTTTTTCCATGTCAGGGTCAAAAGTGGCCAAGGGTGGCACCTATGACATGTCAACTTTTGACCCCGTCATAGAAAATCGTCGGATCAACAGCTATCCTGACCCAAATTTAATTCCC
>WJFB01001270.1:0-34451 GCA_009870185.1 Pygmarrhopalites habei
ACTGTTACAAAACCTATAACATCTTAGACTCATGAACGCGATCCGCCCAAGAGAACGACCTCCATGGCACTTCAAAGTTACTGGATAGTTATGCCCCGGTTTACTCTACAATTTGAAAGAATGAGGTTTCCTACTGGAATTTGTTAAATGAAATGAGTTTTTTGCTTAATTTCAACAGGTTTAAAGACAATTGAGAACAGTTAAACGTTTTGGATGACAAATTATGTTTTCTAAGCTTGTGTGAGACTATTCTTTGTCCATAGCCTCGGGCGGAAAAGGAGGAGCCACATTCAACCTTGTGGAGAGATTTTTCAAAATTGGTTAAATAGTAAAATTTGACGACTTTAATTTGTAGTTTGTACACACACTCTGTAGTGATTTTGAAGATTAAAAAAAGGATGGGTCTTTTCGGAAAATCCCCACCCCGAGACCCCAAAACTCAGGTAAGAATTCATTTAATTGACAAGATAGAGTTGTACTATCTGTACTTATTATTTTAAGTTGTGTGTTATGTATTACTAAATAAATATTTTTATATCGTATGACTCATCTGTCACAACATTGTTCACACCTCAGATTTTTCATATGATTACTATTTTCTGATGTTGTAGGTGACTGAGTGGACAAGAAAAATTAGAAAAGAATCTACAGCTTTAGATCGTCAAATTAATGGTATGTCATCGAATGTTAACAACTAGATTGTTGTTTAATGTGTATGACAATTTCATACCGAAATTTCAAATGAATTTGTCTAGCAATCCGGAGAGAGGAAGAAAAGTTGAAGAGAAGTATTAAGGAGGCTGTTAAAAAAGGTGACAAGGATGTGTGCACAGTTTATGCTAAAGAATTGGTCCGATCAAAGAAAGCAATTAACAAGATTTACACCTCAAAAGCCCATCTAAACTCTATATCCATGCATATGAAGGAACAATTAGGTAATTTTTTCGTTATATATTGTGTCATTTTGAACAAGTATAAAGTGCTCATATTCACAACGGATCTGAATATTTTTTAATAGCATTATTAAAAACCGTGGGTGCCCTTCAAAAATCTACTGAAGTGATGACTGCTGTACAAGCCTTGTATCGAGTACCTGCAGTGGCTGCAACAATGCGTGAATTGTCCAAGGAAATGATGAAAGCTGGTATACTGGAGGAGATGGTTGAGGACACATTTGAGTCATTTGAAGACCAAGAAGAGTTAGAGGCTGAAGCTGAGGAGGAAATTAACAATGTGAGTCATTTATTTATAATAAATTTGTTAATTCTGAAGATTCTTCAGACTAATAAGGCTCATCATTAAAATCTTCCTATTTACAGGTTTTGTGGGAAGTTACTGCTGGTCAAATCGGAAAAGCACCAGCCGCAGGGACAGCCGAAATGCCCTCCGTCTCGTCTGACAAGAACAAAGTTACCCCAGTGTCTGATGACGAAGAAGAAGAACTCGAAAGTATGCAAAGTCGACTTCAGGCGCTTAGAAGTTAACTAGTGATTGTGGACCTGAATACTTTAAAATTAATCCTCCTCATATTTTGCGTAACATAAACTATATATAAATTCTAAGAAGACTTTTAAAAAAGTTTAGCATGTAAATTATATTATTCTGTGAGCGTTTTTTTTTGTATAATATGATGATACCAACGACACACAGACTAACGCATCGTCTTTTTGAATAATACTGTCACAGTCATTAATGAAAGTCCTACAATCACCCTGCTACAACTTTGCCTTGCTGTTTGCAAAAAATCTATTATAATATTTTTTTAAAAAATTACCCATGTGACAAGCGTATACCAAAAAAGGTCAAAACTTTCGATGTTCTACCTCTTTTTGGTAGCTGGATGACATCTTACTCACCCACCCACAATGTAAATTACACTCTCCCATAAATACTGTCAATGGTCAATGGTGCATGCTACAGACGACATATAATTCTGGTCTACTCAATATGAGAAGATTCATTCACAAATGTAATATAATTGCAATATAGAGGGAGATCTATTCTTCATTAATTAATTATGAAACCATTTAAGTACCTCAATTTTTTGGTCAACTTCTTTTAAAATTTTGTGTATTTTCTTTTTGACTACTATGAAGCTGTCCGGTAATCGTACTATTTCTGTGTGGAGTTGCCTATCTGTTTGTAATAATATTATTTAATTGGAACATTAACTGTATAACAATAAGAGCTACCCTTTTTTCATACAGAATGAAATTATTCTTATATACTTACAGTAGCTTTCATAAAGTATTATTATTCTGGAATGTTATTTTTGTTTTCTTTCGAATTGTAACAGACTACTATATATACAGTTACAGTAGTAGTGTGTGAGAACTGAAGCGATTTAAAAAAGTGCTTTAATTTTTGAGTATCAAACTCGCATTAATTTTATTTTACAATTAAAAAACTTCTTTTTTATAAAGTTCGCTGTGTATCAACAATTATGAAGATAAATGTAAACGATTAATAAACAAATGACTATAAAATGATTTTTTTCATCAAAAATGCATACGTGAGCAATAACATAACTTTACTATCTTTTTTATTGATTATCCGTTTTAATATGAACAAAAATACTGTACCTGTGTTACATGTATAACACAGAATTTTGCGACATTAATTGCAGCTATATAAATATCTCATTTTCAGTACGAAGTTTGAAGAAAATATCTTTCAAGAATCTTCAGTATCACTCTCACTCAAGTTCATGAAGGCCGAATGACTGTCGGGGTCGGGAAGTTTTTTAACATTGTAGTAATCTTTTGAACTAGACGGATCCATCTCGGCCACCAGCTGTAGGCTGCACGACCGAGCTGCCTGTAAAGGCCTAGGAAGGGATGTAGAAGTTGACACACCACTGTCACCACTACTATAATCTTTACCATCTGATGACAGTAAATGTGCTCGTTCCTCTCTCATTCCTCCGGAATGTTTATAAATTTTTGACGTAGGTATTACATTCCGTACTGTAGTAGTATACACACCTATGTGCTCGGCTACAAAAAAAAACAGAATTGTAAATGCATTCATTAGTGACTTTCAACTTTTCAAGTTACCAGAAGACAGTGAAAATACTGTGCAGAATGTTATTTTAAATGATGGAAAATTTCAGCTTAGCTTACTTAAGTCTTTCTTGACATCCGACACATCCCACATTAGACAAAAGGAATGACAACAGTTTGGCTGTTCTGCTGCCATGTCCACATAAGCCTTGTAGGAGAATGCATAGTGATGAGCAATCGCGGCCAAAAACATTTCTGCAAGAAAAAAAATGAAATAACAATTGTTGTTATATTTATGTGCACACAAAAATATAGACAGTTATGTATTTCGTACCTATGCAAATCAAAAAGTTTTGAAGACTGGAAGAAATATCTTTCGGATCAGTCGCATCAGTAGTGCCGAAAATATTTGACAAGAGTCCAGCGTTGATTAAAATAGCGATTGCAACTCCTTGACTAAAAACAAAGAAAATATATTTTGTTATACATTACAAGTATACATCATGTAGATCTCGTCTCGTTGAAATGGAATAAAAGTACTTACAAAAATGAAAAAAAGACAACAGCTTTGATGCACAAAAATTTTCCAATGGGACGCATAGGAGCTAGCTCATCTTTGTTCGCCTAAAAATAAAATAATTCCAAATACAATGTACACCAGAAAATTTGATAGGTATCATATCATTCACATATGAAAACTCACTTTGTAAAACAACACAAGGCAATACATTGCGGCGAATTGGGACAAATTATTGACCGCAATTATGTATGGAAATGCCCTATTTGCTTGAAATTCCCCTTCACCATACACGTCAAATTGATCACATACACTGTAATAAAATACAGAATCATTAATATCAAGAAACCACACAATATTAATTGTGGTTTCTTGGTTCCATTCCTACATACATATGAATGAATTTAAACTGATTTAAAAAACAATAGTAAGTTGCATCAGTTAGTACGAAAGGATTATTTCGAAATCGTTTTGTTAGTTCACGGCTGAACAGATTAAGTTGGATACTAATCTGTTCTTTTAATTAGTTAAATAGACAACTTACAAAGCAACAAATGTTGTCAGCGGACGAATTACAGTGTATTGCAGAATGCCGTGTTTACACTTATGTACGAATTCTCGACCCATCTCCCAGTCCTTCATGCAGCAAAGCGGAACAATATGATGGACTTGGGGTTTTAACTGGAACACATAATTAAATGAATTATTGGACAGAATTTGACAAATTGTTGTGTACGAAACCATCTCTTGTAAATTCGTTACATACCTCCAAGTTTCCTTCCAAATCCATTTCGGCATTTAAGTAGTTTAACAGGAAGATCATGAAATTGTAAATCTGTACAAATCAAATTACTTATTAGTAGTTGAATTCATTATAAAAGGGAAAATTTTCTTTAAAAAATTGAACAGGATATCATACCACATATGCCTCGTAACATTCTCTCAGTGAATTTGAGTAGATAGAATATGCTGGATACAACAAGCCTAGCCACTGGAAAGAGACAAAGACATTATTATAACATCATAAAGCACTACACTAGGAATAAAAATCATGTTTTTAAAAGAAATTACTGCGTCGAGGGCATAGATTGGAACCATCCAAAGAATCCTGTAAAGAGATAAAATAAATGCACTAATCAATTTTTTGCATAATACTGATTCACAACTTTTCCAAGACTTGAAGAACGTAGTTTGATTGTGTCACTAAAATAATAGTGATTAAAGCCATAATTCTTAGTTTTATTTTAAGGGCAGACTAACCTTATGACATGTTTCTGAAGATAAGGTTTCGTGTAATGAATCAACTGCAGGTGTGCAAAGAGAAAAAAAAATAATAAAGGTGAGCTTTGTAAACGTCAAAGGTGTGTGTTTAGAAAACAGATACGTGACAAATGTCAAAAAAATTACTTACATGCAAAGTCAACTCCCAGAAAGTAATTGGTAAAGCCAAAAGTCTTTAGGAATTCAGAATTGGAAAAAAATTATATTAATGAACGTGTTATAGGAATGAATTTGGTCTAGTGGATAAGTTATAAAAACAAGTGATTACGCAAAGACTCCTCCGATAAATTGTGTTTTCTGTAAAGTTTAAAAAGAAATCATTAGACTTGCACTTTCACTACAACAATGGTTTTAAGTACAATAATTATAATTTTACTCCCTGACCTGTTGATTCGTACACGTAGCTCCCAAACAGTTATAAAATAGAAAAGGGATGACGACCACCAAAACGACGGCATAACATAACATGACAAAAGGTCGGATCCATAATTTCCAACGAATTAAACAGCCACGGAACCAGTGGCCGAATCTTTGACATTTGCAACCCATTCTAATCTCAGCTCACATATTAAAAACAAGTCTTTGTTGTTGTATCGAAGCACATTGTATCAAAGAAGACGAACGATTTCAATATGACGGTAAATGTATTAACCTAGTTGCGAAAGTAAACTTTTAAATGAATATTAAAGATAAATCTCTCCTGTGGATAGTACTTATGTGACTCATGATTTATGTAATTTTTTTTGAGCAACTTGAAAAGTTCTTCAAAATTCGCTCCCCTAACATTGAAATCTGAAAAATATTTATAATTAATTAAATAAAAAACAAGGGATTACGATGTCATTTCGAGGTAGTCATCATCTCAGTCAGATTAGGATAAAAATCTAAAAAATTAAACATGATCTTGGACAAGGTTTGCTAATTGCAGTATGTACTCCAAGTTTAAGCCTTAGTATCTAAGGTGGCTATATAGTCATCTATATCTCCATGTCTCACATATACTGCATACAAGTTGTATGATTACGAGATTGATAGAGACACAAGTTAATTCAATGTTTTGTCTGTGTTTAAAGTGGAGTTAAGCACTTTTAGTTCCGTTGTAGGTGTAGTGGAATGTGACGAAAGTTGTTGAATCTTTTGTTTGGAGCTCAACAAAGGACAAACGCTGTATTATTTGAGATTTTGTGGTCAACTTGGAAAAATAGTTAAAAATTATTTGTAAACTTAGGAAGTTAGTAATTGGCCTTCCTCACTGTGAGTCATCCGTTGTGTCAGAAGAGAGTAAACACAAACGACAAGTTTATTTTTGAAGACGAATTCACAAACGTACTTAACTCAAGAAATTCAGTCTGAAATTTGTCGATAGTAGAAATATTTCAAGGTGTGTGAACTACAACTAACTACAGTTAACTAATTGAGAAATACTCAATGTGTTCTATACCGCAATAATTGTTCACTGAAATGAAATTAACTTCCAGTTTAGTTAGTTAAATACAATGCTTTGAAGGTCAGCTTTCAATCCCATAAAGGTAATTTTATCATTCTAATAGTTGGAGGGACAATGTCATTTAAGATTTTTTTCATTATTTAGTAAGGTTTTAAAATTATGACTAATGTTAATTTATTTTTGTTGTAATTTTTTAAGGGCGTTTTTCTTGTAACGGAGTACTTAAATTTGTTTCCACGATGCGGGAACAACCCCGACAAATGCCTCAAATGGAGAGGATGGTCCCGGATCCAGTTTTATATCAGTACAGACCTCACAGAATAAGAGGAGTGAGTTATTGTTCACAATTAATTCACAATAATAGTCATTGTTTGTCCGACAACAACATCAATTTAATTCTTGTTTTGTTGTTGTTTTTTTCAGAATTTCATAAGTCCCTGTCTTAAGTACACAATGTTTCTTTTCAACTTTATATTTTGGGTAAGGGTCTCCTATTACTGTTTACACAAGATTTACAAGCACTTGAAAATGAAATTTTACATGTTACGAAATATACAACGCACGTTAATGTTTTTTTATTTAGTTAACGGGTGGCACCCTAATTGGAATTGGTAATGACATGTTTCAAATTCACTTCTTGACACTTTGTTATTTTAATGATTCGAGGAGACAAATTGATCATCACATCTGCTTCAATTATAGGTTTGTATGCATTAGTGGATCAGTATCAGTCTGGTGACGGACTTAGGGTGAGTTTCCAATGAATACTTATTTGAGAGGTTTATGCTTGAGAATAATTTTAAAATGTTACGACTCGTAACTTACGAGTAAACATGTGTGCATATTTTATTTATTTGTGGAATTTTTGTAGGTGGATGAATTGGCGGATGTTCTTTTCGTAATTTTTTTCAGTTTCCTATATATTTACTTACCGCATAAAATGTACTTCATAATATGAACTCTACCTTAATTCAGTTAAATGTTACATCATTTTTTTCAAATCATTTCAGAATGTGGGTCTCATAATTGCTATCATCGGAGCAGTTATTTTTTTCGTCAGCTTCTTTGGTTGCATCGGGGCTTTGCGCGAAAACTGTGGTTTACTAAAAGCGGTGAGTGGTCTGTAATTAATTAAAATATTATCCTTTTAGTGGTATATGATATGTTTGCGGCTTGTGTGGAATAATATCATTTTTCCTGTATGTACATATGAATTGCTTGAACTTCCAATTCAGTTATTGCTATTAATTTGGTTTATTATCATTCTACAGTCGACTCCATTCTAATGCTATGCTTACACATGATTAATAAATCATTGGTTTTGTATTTCAGTATTCTGTGGCGCTATTAATATTCTTTCTACTCGAGCTAGCTGTGGCAATCCTCTGTTTCGTCTATCCAAACCGAGTGGAGGGATTGATATCCAATTATCTTACAGATAATGTGATTCAAAAGTATAGGGAAGACCCAGATTTGCAAAATCTTATTGATTTCATCCAACAGGAGGTACAATTTTTAAAATTGAATTATCTGTAATATTATCTCCCTTTCGACTGTTCCAGTAGTACTAGTGTTCATTATGCCGATGATATTGCTCTAGAGTTATTATTTATTTAATGAGTGCTGGAGCAGCACTGGAAAATATATGGCTTTCTCAGAGTACTTTTTGTTTTTGCGGAAAATTTTGTTTGACATTCTCTCGTTTCTTTGTAGAAATGTCTGGTGAAAGGCTTTGGTAATGATATCTTAAAAATTTTGATTATAGTTCCATTGCTGTGGATTGAGTTCGAGAAGTTATGAAGACTGGTCGAAAAATGAATACTTCAATTGGTAATTAATTATGAAATATATGTAGTAGAAAACTAAAATTCCTTGCTAAATTAAATTTTTTCCTTCAAACAGCACTAGTCCAGAACTCAATCAAAGTGTGGAAAGATGTGGTGTGCCTTATTCCTGCTGCAAAGAGACGAAAAATATGCAGGTTAGAAATTAATCTTTATTACTTTAAAGATGACTCGTGTATTGATACCTTAAATATACATATGTACATATTATGTATCTAATGTTGTGAAAATGAAAATAATTTTCATTTTGCAGAGTGGGTTGATCAACATCATGTGTGGTTATGGTGTTCAAAGAGAACTAGTAAGTTGATTTTTTTGTCGTGTTTTAAATAAAGACTTTATTATGAAGTGATTGCAATGACATTTTATAATATTATTCATATCTTTAGCTTAGTACCAAGGACTTTCTAGTAAATCCCCGAAAAGGATCTCCATTACTTCAAAATAATTCAAAGGACAAAATATGGACGCATGGGTGTATTGATGCGTTAAAGTCGTGGATCAATCGAAATCTTTATATAGTTGCGGGTTCAGCTCTGGGAATCGCCCTCATGCAGGTATTGTGAATGAAGTTCAATGAAAGGGTGTAGTAATGTTCATTTTGAAAAATAATTAATATCAAAATTGGTAAAAATGTTCATTTTCACTTTTCAACAGTTGTTTGTGATGTATTTGGCAAAATCCCTCGAAGGACAAATTGAGTTGCAGAAATCAACCTAACTTATAGAACAAAGCTGCCGCTATTTACAAAACATTTTGCTGAATCTCTGCAAGAGTGGTTCATCTTTACAAATATGAACTGTGCACAAATATGCTTGGAAATCGTTGTCGTGTTATCCTGTATCTCATCCGTGTCTGTAAATTTTCCTATTGCTATATATCTATTAAAAACCATAATTTTCTTACCATTGTAATAGATATTTAGATGATGTGATGAGATTTTACCACACGATTCTCGATAATGTCGTCGTGGATCATAATAATAATAATAATGTGTATTTTTCCCATGTGGGACCAGGCAAGTTTTTTATACCCTACAAAAAATACGTTTGTATCTTATTTCTCTCTAATAATTTACTTGTGAACTTTGAGTATTAACAAAATACTTGTATGCTACTTATTATCACCTATTATTGTTGTATTTAATAATTATACTTGATACTTGCTATGTAGGTTTAAAGACTTGTGTTGTGCAATTTTTCAGTTTTGTCTCTATTTTCCTCGTGAAAAGCAATCAATTTTATCTCGCTAAAAAGAGAGACTGGGGGGTATTTATATTTATAATAATTTTACGCTCTTCCTAAATGAAGTCATTGATAGCCAAGTCGTGACTGCAAAGAAATTATTCGAGAGTCTTCTCGTAATTTGTTTTGTTAAATGTAAAATGTATTTGTGTGACCAATTAAAGGTTCCATATCTATTCCATTTCATCGTATTTTATTTATTTGCATTCGTTTCCCCACAAAGTCATTTACACTCACTTGGTCAGATTGATCAGTTCTGGAAGTGTAGGTACTAAACACGTCGTTTATTACTAAAACGTTTATTAACTACGAATTTACTGAGAGACACAGATAGGGAGAAAGTCAATTGTCTCTGAGCTTACATTAAAAAATCCCGAGTACTTTCTCCACACAGCTTCACTGTACTTGCCAATTGTGTGGATCTATTTTGATTCCCCTGGGTCAATCGGTACATTATGCAATATGACTCGATTACCTCCAAGTTGAAGAAAGTGGCTTTTATGTCCCTAGAAAGCCCTTCTAATCTGCCTTCATCACTTCATCTGGAATGAAATATTTCCATGTATTACAATATGCATTCGCATCTAGATAACATTTGCACAAAGCGCTACTTCAATTATTTCAAATATTCAGAAATAATTTTTGGTGAAAAAGGCCTTGATCTCAATAATAACTTACAATAACTACGGACTTTTGATAATTTTGTAACAAGGGTCAGGCATATTTTTTACAAGGTAAGCTCATTTAATATCAGTTTAATCTGAAATTTAATTGTCTATGTTTGTTAAGAGATTTTTATTTATGATTTAGTTTTTAGAAATGAATTCCAACAAGGTTGACGAGGACACATCCAACTGTCCTGACTGTCAGTTGCAAATGCTCCAACAACAACAGATTCAAGCGACTCCGGATAATCATCAACATTTAACTCAAACTGTATTTAACGACCACCATTCGTCTCAGAATTCCAGTCGCTCAGGTCACTATGATCATCAAATAATACCTTCATTTGAGTCCTGTGAAGACTTTATTGTGGCTTATGAGACGAGACGTAGTCATAGTACAAATCAAAATTACAAAGGGTCAAATAGTACTACGTCAGTTGCAAATTCTGTGACAGTGTCCAATAATATGACAGTGATGAATAGTGCAAGTGACTCTTTGTCAGTTTCAACTAATAATAATCCTTGTTTGACTCCTTTACCTTTGGAAGCTTGTGATTTGAAAGGTTATTGTGCAACTTGTGCTGTTTTGGATTTACCAAATGACAAATACTACAGGTCGTCTCTTTCAAGACACTCTGTGTACCCTCCAATTTTTTATGGACAAGCTCCTCCAATGCCTGGATTTTCTCCTGATATTCCATGGGGAAATTGCAACTCAAATGATTTTCAATCATATTCCTACAATCCTTACCCACCACAGACGGCTGCCTCAAATGATTATTATGGTGGTCATAATTTTACATCGACAGAAAGTAATCAAGTTACCACCACCAGCAGTAGTAGTAGCTGTGCCTTTTCATTTCCGAATAATCAAAGCAATTGTTTAGTAAATGAAAACCTTTGCAAAAGAACAAATTCACAGTCGGAAACTGTAACGAATAATAAAGGAGGGTTTGTAAATACAACATCTTGTACAGCAGAAGAGGATGACGATGATGTGCAGTTGCCAATTTGTATATCTTCAAGTTCGGATGATTCATCAGACTCTGGGAGTTTCCTTTCTCAAAATGAAGTCATTGTGGAGGATATTGAAGAGGAGGAGGAGGAAACTGTTGACAAATCTTTGACAAATCTCTGTCAACAGGATCAAGACAGACCTACAAAATGTACAGTGTGTCAAAATCCTATACTCACAGAGTGTAATTCTCCTCAACTATCCAATATATTAGAAAATATTCATGATGAAATAACAGCGGAGGATCTGGACTTGAGTGTATCATCTGGAGATATAGAAATTGGAGGTAAATCTTAGCTAGACTATATAACTGAACTTCTAAAATGTAATGTAATAGTTACATGTACGCATCATTTTTGATCAGGTATTGAAGACGAAGTTGTACGTGATTTCAACCATCCAAAGAAACTGCACAACAACCCTCAAATAACAATAAGTAGATTAGGTAAGTTGGTACATTTATATATGATATCTTTGTGCAAAATTCATATAAAGTAAAAATGGTTTTATTTTTATATTTTTGCAGCATATCTTTTAAATGTTTCTCCAAGTATATTCACAACAACAACAAGTAACTTGGATAATGACAACACTTTAGCCAATTTTTGTTCAAAATGTGGAAAATTGTGTTCCATAGTCGACTCCCTGGAAAAACAAATGAGGATTCATATTTTAGCATTGAAACAATGTCTTCAGCCACAACTTCGGACTCTCACAAGCCATTTTAATCTCACCAAGTCTTCCAATTTGACATCCGGGTCAACAGAATCTAATGATGAGCGGAATATGAGCAGAATATTTAATTCCTCACAAGATCCTATTTGTGGAGATGGTGAATGTACTTTCTCGCAAGAAAAGTTCTCAGCGACTACAAACATGGCAACAAAAATTCAATCTTGTAAAGTGACTCAGACTGAATCTTTTGTCGAGAAATTGGACCAGTCAAGGACAGAACCTGATCACAGTAAAGAGTCGTCGGAGAGCACTGTTTCTAGTACCATCATAAATACTCAGGAAGAAGCATCTGTTCCAAACAAAAGTAGTCATGTGAATGAATGTGTTAGAGAAGAAGATTCCTCTGGGATTGTTGTTGTCGATGCAGCATCCTCACAGTTGATAATTGAAGAACAAAATATTGAAGAACAAATGCTTCCAGTCAGTATCCCTCTGGCAGAAGTATCTGAGGAAAATGTTATTGAGTCAAAGGATGAGATGGAGGAGTCATTTGAGGTGAACAACAGGACGGCTGAGGAGGTCGACTGTGTTACTTGTGACATTTTGGAATATCCAAGGAAGTATTACCTTTGTGATGAGTGCGGATTGATTATTACGAGTAGAAGAACTTTTGAGAATCATTTCAAGCGTCATCATAACGAATTGAGTTTCAAATGTGAAATATGTCAGAAGGGACACATTTCACAAGGGGCCCTTCGAACTCATTTAAGAAAGCATACCAAAGAAAAACCCTTTGCCTGTCCTCGTTGCTCCAAATCATTTTCAACAAAATCTAATATGAATGCTCATCATGAGATTTGTAAAGACAACATCCTGGGTGAGAAGAAAAATGAATTTTTGACAACAGTTGACAATGTTTCTCCTCCTTTGGTAGAATCCAAGTTACAATGTGGTAAATGCGGCATTTCCTTCCGCCTGAAAGCAAGGTTACTTCGTCATCAAGCCAAAGGATGTAAATCTAGGACATTTGAATGTACTCGGTGTTTTAAAAAGTTTTCCAAAAGTTCTGAAATGAAAACTCATCTACTCGTCCATGACAATATCAAACCATTCACCTGTCAAATCTGTCAACTCTCATTCACAACCAAAGGAAATGCAGTGTCTCACCAAAGAACACATTCGACAGAAAAAAAATTTGTCTGTACAATTTGCAACAAAGCTTTTAACCGGAAACAAGCACTTCAGTTACATCACAATCGTCACAATGGTAAACTGTTTGTACTGTACTTATTTTATTTAGAAAATTAGAAATGAGTACCACAAAATTATTTGTCTTAGGTAATGACATTTGCGTTTTCTTTTACTTCTAGGAATTAAACCATTTTTGTGCGATATTTGTCAGAGGAAATTTTTTGACCCAAGCAACTTGCAGAACCATAAGAAAATTCATATGAAAAATCCGAATCCGTTTTCTTGATCCTAACAACTTCCGAGTGAATATGAAAGAAGGCGAGTCGTTTTATAAAATATATTTTTTATCTCAAATAAACGAGAAATCTTCCATATCAAGTTTCTTTCACAGAAGGAAAACGAATGCATTTTTGTACTGTTTACCTCATTTTTTCACATTTCTTTAAAAATTCCACTGAACATCAAGAGGGTGGAATGAATGTTAGCATCACTGAAATTTGTGACTGAAAAATAACTGTTTGCACTATGAATGAAATTTTGAAAGTGTAAATAATTTTCATACTTACTCTTGCTATTGTCTTGCCTTTTGGAATAAATCCTTTTCATACTTTCAAAGGACGTCCTGATGACAGTCGTAACATTATGCTGAGGGAGGAAATAGATTGTCACAAGGAAAATCACTTTACTCATATGTACTCTCCAGCTATGACACATCAACTTTAAAATATTTAAAAGCACTCTTTCTTCCACGACGTCGACTATCAACCTGATGTTCTCTTATGAATTTGAAGCAGACACTTATCATCATCATCATTCTGACACATCTTTATGACCACCTCCTATATCATATGTATCGAGGACAAAAGCATGCTCTGTTTAATTATGCATCTTTTACCTCAAAACATCCTCTTGTCGTTTAACAAATTGTTTTTATTTGGTATTCCACAACCACAGCCTTAGCTCATTTCAGTTAAACGGTCTTTTGGATTCAGTATCATAAACTACACCGAAAAGTACTGAAAACACAGTTCACAGTATAGCATCTATAAGGAAAATTGAGATCAAGAGTGCATGATACATTATAATTTTTAATCAGTCCCATCAACACCAAATATGTGACTAAAGAATATTTTGGCAATAATATGAAGTCTAACCTATACTCTGCCACATGCAAATAAATAAATCTGAAGGTCAATGCAAGAAATTGATGAATTTCTAGACGGTTCGCATGTCCACAGACTACTAAGATCAAATGACCTCATTTGGTCATTGTCACCCTGATGAACCTGTCCTATCGATCATACCTGTCCTCTCATTTCATGGAACTCCATTATCTCACATTTGTTCCCTCAGCGAGGATTCCTTACATTTCATTTCTGTCCGTCGTCAAAATGATTTTGACTACTCCCGACGAATGCAAATCAAATCATGTAAAGTGCAGCAGCACAATAAATCACAGTAAAAAATATCTAGGAATTATAGTTGCATTCAATCTGCTAAATTCATGTCATTGTTCCAAGAGAAACGTCATTTCCAGTTGTCACGACAATCTCAATGTTTGATCAATATTTTTGAAGGCGCTCAAGGCTCCAGATTGAAAAATTGGTAAAATTGAAGAAGGTTACAAAAAAGCCGATAATTATTACTACAACCCTTTCTACTTGATCTACTTGAGGGTCTAGATAAAGAGAGAAAGAGAGACTACAATGGCAGGAGACGGGATTGCCAAAATATCCCATGACTGGTTTGTCCTGCTCAGTCAAGCCCAAAAGACTTGCATGACCTCCAAATTGGGTATGAAGATGAAGATAACTTTTGTTGACAATAATGTTTCCATAAAATTGTTGTGATTAAATCTCCAATCCTTTATTTTGTTGACTCAAAACTGGGATCCTGTAGGATTGAAACGAGTCCATTACAAGTTTCCAGATGGCCGGGAAATGGTGGAAGAATGGAAAGTGTCAGGTGGGAATGGGGGGACGAGGAATCTTCTTGGACGCTATTGGAAGAAGAGATCAATTGTAGGAAAGGAATTGAATTGGGAAACAGAGATTGGAGAAAGTTTGACTCATCAGATGATACACAATGAGGATTCTCCTTCTCCTCATCAACCGCTTCTCATTAGGGAAAGCAATTCGAACGTAAGTTGAGATCTTTGAGACACTACAAATTAATCCCAAATTCACCCTCTCATCTCATATTCAACCACAACTTTTGGGTGGATCCTCCACTCGGGTTCCAGTGAAAGTGTTTATCTGTTTATGAAAAGGACCCTTTGAGAATTACACACCACACACCCTACTCATTCTGAAGACTCAAGTGTCTTCTACGTCCTTGAATTAATAATCACACGGCGACTCGGAAGAGATAGTTTTTTATGTGTGTATTTTGATTGCGTCTTACAATATTTCCATACACAAACCGCAAAGACTCAACTCGAATTCCAAGTCTATTTGGAATGAGAGCAAGGGAAAAGGAATAATTTACAAGAGTCAGCGCAAAAAAGTTTTCTTTTTTTGCATACTGCATACTGTGGTGTGTGTGTGTGGGGAGAGGGAGAGGAGGAATATAAAATGAAAGGACAACAAAAGGAAAAGGAGTTCAAGACTGTCTTTTAGTAAAACAATGTTTTTGAATATAAGAACAGAAAACAACCCTAGCCAGCACACAGAGACACACTTTGCTTGCCTCATCACTTTGGGTTGAGACAGGAAGGAATTGAATTATGGTGGCTATGGTGATGGCAAGGGCAGACTACTCACTTCTTTACATTTTTAACAATTTCCTTGTCCAGAATCTTTATTTCCTGGAACAACAACAACTGTCTACCTCTCATCTCTCTTTCTCCATTTTGTTCAATTTAAATTCAATTGTGCTCTCCTCCTTCCCTGTCCAAACCTTGTGAATTTTTAAAACAATATTATTCTGCATGTGTATCTGTTTTTGCTGTAAATCCTGGTGATGGAGAGCCCAAAGGATTTTATACAATGGAAAGAGACAGGATAAAAGACTTGCGAAAATAATGTGGGTTTCTCATCCAAATGGAGTTGTCTGTGTATTAGTGTGGAGGGGAAGACAGGACAGGATGGATTGGTGTTGAAGAGGGAAAAACGGAATCAATTATTTGAAGCCTTTTTGAAATTCATTTATAGTCTGACAAAGATGTACGTACTTACGTGCATACTTACTTATGTAGGAGAGGAAGAGAGAGAGAGAGTACAAGGCGTAATTTTATATTGAAATTATACTGCTTTGACGTGGCTTCATAAATTAAAATCGTATTGTAAGTGGATACTCTTGAACGTTCAAAATGATACACACAATATTGTATGTTGTTCTTTACGTAAGTATAATATATAATGGATCGAGTGAAACCCCGGGTTTCGGACAAGTATTCAAGTCAGTTATCGGATCTTCCCCACTGATACATACATTAAAGGTGTGTAGAAGAGAAATTGGAGTAGAGCACAGCTGTTCTTTATTATTATACAGAAGGATGAGAAGAAGGAGGAAGCTTGAAAAATATTTACATGATTGATTTTATGTTGGTTTTCACAATCCATCCTCGGCACTCATTCAGGGGGTGGCATATCAACCGAGAGCGAGAGAGAAAGAATGCTTTCATCAAGTACATGATGAAAGCTCAAGTTTGAATGGGAAATACGACCCTGAACCGGATTCACACATCACTTGTGTAAAGTCAAAAGCAGAAATTCTCAAACCAGAATTGTGAGGGTTTGAAAGTTAAAGGTGTACCTGAAAAAACTTTTTTCCCAGGGAAAATATTCTTTTTTAAAAGAAATTTCGTTTTTAATTTTAGTATCAAAAGAACCTGGAATAAGAGAATGTCAAGAAAGTTTCTTAACCATTCAGAGAAGTTTAGGCATGAGATTAATTTCAAAACATGTGGCAGAGGAAGAGAGGGTTTCTGATTCGCTATCAGCAAATTACTATTTATATTTTATTATCTGGAAATATTTTAACGGGATCTTCCAAAAGAGATATTTTAATGATGTTTGTCTCATTTTGTTAGTTAATACTGTACCATGTTCAGACTTTCAAATTCTTTCTTAAATATAGTTCAACCGAATTGCAATTTTATTTTGCTTCCACGAAACCCTACGAGTCAAATTCGTTTGAAAATTTTAATGCGATTTCCTGTATTCAATTTTCAATTTCTTTGGCAAGTAAAAGAGGCAACATTTGTAGTGTTTACATTATACGAATCCTGGAAAAAAGTAGACAAGAAACTCTTATGTCGATCGTACTCAGCAGAGGGGAAAAATTCAAGTACATAATATGTATTTCGAGGAAAGTCCTCGGTTCAATAGTCTTTGGTTTTTTCTAAATGTCAGGAGGGAAAATTTTGACACAAAATAATGATTTTTTTCTGCTCACTCCTGCAAAAGTTGAGAGAACTCAGGGAGGAGAGCCGATCAACTTTCGCTTCAACAGCGCATCTCATCAGAATATTATAATGGAGTAGAGATTGGATGGGTGAGAGGGAGAGAAAGACAACACGTAGAAAGTTTTCTACGTTATACAAAAAAGCTTACACACATTACACCTTATATACCGTACACTCTTTTCGTGGGTGAGATCGTAAAGATCCCACAGGTGCTCTAAACGATCACCTTTATCAGCCTAAATACCCAAATTGGTCTTGAGTACCGACGGTGAAAGTCATGGAGAGTTCCTCTGTACACACGCATTTCAAACTGTGAGAGACAGGAACTAAATCCGAAGGAAACTAAATTATTCTGCTTGCCAAAATGCTCAAAGTCTTACCTACACTCCCGTATGTACCTACATACATACATAATAAACCTATATATATGGATAACGCGTAAGGGTAAAGGATGGGAAGGTATGAGTAGTACGTCAACGAATTTTACGTGTAATGGTAAATTGTTTAACTCTTCTCCCTCCTTCCCCCACGCACAAATGCCAACAATGTTCCCATCATTTACATATTACTAATTTTGGCTCCCTGTGGAGTTGCACTCCATTGCCAATCAATATCGAATCTCTCTTCTCTTGATTGACTAACTACGCTTCGAAACGAGATCAAAATCATTTGAAAATCACATAAATAAAGCAAATCTTTCTCTTGCAATAGTATAAAAATACTTGTACTGTGACTCCATTGATGATCCCACTGTTTTGACTCCATAATTCTAGTTCTCATATGGAAAAAAGGAACAGCCACTCTTACAACCGAAACTGTGGAACCTGTATAAGTGCGTGAGCGACATGGTTTGTGTGAAAAACATATTAAATCGCACATAGACAACCTTTTTCTGTTCACATGTGGAAATGGGGTAGAAGAATGTAAATAAAGTGTCTCTTCGAGACAGAATGTGAGAAATATTCATGGGAGTCCATTACAGACACACACACACACAAATATACAGCCACAGACACGTACTTATCTGGATGAAGAGGAGAGGAAGAGCCATCAAATAAAATAGGATGACTTGTGAAGGATATGACGAATGAGGAGGGCAGATAAGGGGCCATGAGGATCTGATTATCTTCATTTTCGGAATTTATGACGAGTATTTTTTCCCCTCGTCCACATCAAATAACCTCTCAGTCAAAGTCGGCTGAGGTGGTCAGGTTCAACTCTGTACCCACACACACACCCTCTCTCTCTTTCTCACACACTCTTAGTCAATAATGGCTGTAAAATGAAAAGTTGAGACCTTCACCTCTCTATTGTACTCTGAACCTTTCTCACTCTCCCATCGTCTGTCTCTGTCCACTTCTCTCTCTCTATCCCTCTTTAGAATTTCTTCTCTCGGATATTCACATTCAGTCCAGACACGAGCTGTCCGCACTTCTGCCAAGAAACCCTCTCTAGCTCTATCCATTACCCATAATATCTCATATTATTATTGTTCAAATCTCTTTATCTCCCTCCATCTCCCACACACAAACTTACATACACACACACTCAAGTAATTTTACTGGTATAAAAAAAGTAAAGTCGTTCACATTGTGAACGAACGTGATGACGACCAAGATTTTTTTTCATAGTTTATTGCCTGTCTCCGTTTTTGTGTGGGAGAGCGTCAGCATATTTTGGGTGGAGACACAATAAGTAGCTTTACAGCTCATCTTGGCCATCATTCTCAAATTTGAGTTAAAGTAAAGGAGAAGAGAATTGTACTATTAATAACTAGGTACGTCCTTTGGATGGAGTTCCCTAAAGTTATGAACAAAAATACTTTTTTTAACAAGTGAAAGCTTTCACTAGGGAAAGTATGTCCACCTTGAAAATGAGGAGAAAGCAACAGCTACTGTAGAGCCATTAAATATTTTGAAATGATATTTGTTGTGTTTCCATTACCTTTTGATGTCCATCCAAGATGAAATAGCTTTAACAAAGACAACAAAAGTAATTATTGGATTTGTCCATGCCAAAATTAGTCTTCTAGGTAAAAATTTGTCAAGGAGTGTAGTTTATCCTTTGTAGGAGGGATTTATTTCCAATGAAACGAGTTGAATCAAATTAATGAAGGACAGAGAGTAGAGGGATCAAAGTGAAAATGATTGTCACATTTTTCCCGAAATTTCAGTTCATCCAGCTTCATGTGTACACAATACATACTATGACTGTCATACACATAAGGCACATTATTGTGAAAGTTACGTGGAAGTAAAAGAAGGAAAGATAAAAACGGGATCAAAAGGAAAAACGCTTTTTCAAAATCCTGGCAATGATTAAAATATAAGAGTGGCTTTATGAGAAGTTGTGCATCTTGTCGTGTCATTTTTTATCCATTACAGCATAATAATAGTAATACAGCGTGTGTGTATGTGTGGAGTTGTATTATATATAGCCACTCTCAGTAAATACAGAATGGATGGCAGGCAGGATCCTTGCCCTTCTTTTGTTACCCCTTTGGACACTACATTCCCCTTTCCCTTAACTTTTTTCCT
Organism: Pygmarrhopalites habei; assembly: GCA_009870185.1. Classification (NCBI taxonomy): domain Eukaryota; kingdom Metazoa; phylum Arthropoda; class Collembola; order Symphypleona; family Arrhopalitidae; genus Pygmarrhopalites; species Pygmarrhopalites habei. The sequence goes on from WJFB01001270.1 coordinate 19,827, forward strand.
CATTTTTTGAATAATGTTCTCCTATCACGACATGCCTTGAGAGAAAATCAAGGGATACACACACACAAACACATCACCCACACACACACATGTTATATATGTGCAGTCGACAGGGAAAATAACATTGTCGTGTTTGCCATGAATAGGATCACAAAGCATGTAAGATTTCTGTTCAGGGTAGAAGAATGTCAGAGACACAAAACTACATATTTCGAAAAGTAAACAATTTCTCTCTGATTCGAAATTTTTTTTACTGTTTTCTTTTTGCATCCTTCTCTTATCTCCAGAATTGAAAGTAATTATTTCATGTACATCTCGGCTGGGGACCCAAAGGAAATATGGTTTCACAAAGAGTTGTATTCTTTACAGAAAAGTTGAATTATTTTCAAAATTTTCAAAGGGAGAGTGGGTGTGGGTCGCATATAAAAATAATTATGTAAAATTATAACAAAAAGAAGAAAAATATTACACAACAAGAAATGGGTAACGTGTGTTGTGACAAAAGAACAACTTTTATTTCGACATACAATCCACATGATCTCCCAGGTTGATTGATAGTCTTTGTGAAAGCTTGAAATTGTTTTCATTTCTCCTTTTGAGTATTCACAAGAGAAAGCATAGGAGGTGAATCCATTCCAGTTCAAAGACAAAAATTTTCATATCTTTTGTTGTAACACAAGCTACCGTTCAGAATCAATAAAATAGGTACTTTCTTTCATTTCAAAAAAGCGTTTGAATACCCATATTTATTGTTGAATCATATGTTATTTTTCTGCCTGTCATCCCTCTGACTTTTAATTTAGTAGAATATAAATTTTGAATTTTTAAACTCATGCTAGAATGATCTTTTGGAGAAAGTTGTCCAATACTTTCTTTTGTCAACGGGAAATGTACTAGAAAATATTAAAATGAAGTGTCTTTTAAAAGGGTAACTGCACACCCTTTCGAGATTTGAATCTACACTTTGAAAATTTATTCGTAATGTCTTTGTCGTCAAAAGAAAGATCAATAATATATATACCTTCTTTTTCATCTGAGATGTTTTGACGAAATATTTTCTTCTTTGAAAATATTGATAGTCTTGCTATGGACCAAAGGAAAATCAACAACAAAGGAAACAAAACGGCGCATTAGCGAAACGTTCATTGTGCTGCTTTATAAAAAATGTCTTAGTATATATAAATAAAAAGTGATTATTTTCTGAATATTTCTCCAGCCGATGGTGAGTTCCAGAAGTTGTGTGAGTTGTTACGAATGGAGAATCCGGAATTTACCCCCACCAGGAGATAATTACCAAGTTACGATTGATTCCCAGTCCAGTTCGTTAGTGGTGTCAACGAAAAGTCGGAAATACTACAAAAAACTTGAAATTCCAGACATGATCCGTCTCCATCTGGTCCTCTCACCCAAAAGGCTCTCCTTTTCCTTTGCCAACAGAACACTCCTCATCCAAGTAAGTGTTTTCTCAATCATCCTCTCATTCCTCATCATACAATTTGAAGTGTTCGAAGAAGTGTCAAATCAAATTCTTTCTCCTCCTAAATATATATATATATATAGTTGAAATTCGAGACTTCGTCTTCCTATACTTAAATGTGTATTTAATCTGTTTTAACACTAGTTACTGTGTACTTGTAGAAATGTCTCAGTTTGTTTGCTTATGCAATGTCAACCTCTACAGATACTCTCCGCATCTAATTTGTCAAACAGTTTCCACCACAAAATTCATTCTCCAATTCCACTTATGTACTTTCTCACAAAGATTGATTACCTGCACAGAACGGAAGTCATGTCAAATTTAATTTAGTTGCAAATTTTACTCTGCACATTAGCTAGATGTGTATGAAATCACAATCTTTATGTAGTCAACTTAATTTTAATATTGCTTCAAATTTTACTCTCAGATTTTTCTGGAGAGCGTGAAAAACTTTTTTTTTGCTAAAAGAAAATATTCTTTGTACATCATAAATTCCACATAAAATATAATGAAGGTTCATCTCAAATTATAGACTTGTAATGGTTCGCTCCGACCAAACAAGTTTACAACTTTACAGATGACTGCTCAGCCAGTGCAAAATTACAAATTTGTATGCAGATCGTTACGACAAAAACAAATTGTGTCTCCCAACAACTTGTCGTTTGAATATTTAGTTGTTCCTCCTCCTCCTCCCTTCTTTCAACAAGAGTACTACACAATATGTGTATTATTTATTATCCCTATTCAGTATCTCGACAACAGTGTGATCATTTTTTTATGTGTAATAGAGCTGCACTTTTTCCCTCTTGCTGAGAGCACCATTAACACAGTCTCAATCTTCATAAAAGGGGAAAAAGGACAGAGAAGTGGGTCTAAATGCCCCATTGTGTTCCTCCTCAATTGATACTCTGACAATCTTGAACCATATTGACAGTTTTTCTCTGCTCCCGACTTCTCCCAAGATATTCTTAGAGTCTCGGCTACATTTGTGTGTGAGTGGGTGTCTGGGTGAACAAGATTGTGCTATATTCCCTTGCCCTTGTGTGCTCATCTGGATGAGTATTTTTAAATAGGGAGAGTGCGTAAGAAATAGTGTACAGAGAATAATAACGGTCAATTAATTCCACTTGAAGGGGCGAAGCATCCCGTCAATCTTATTTTTCAACAAGAGTTTTGACTAGGCTGTTTTAATTTTGATGGAGAAATGCAAGGGAAAAGCAAAAAGCCTTTAATTAAATTGATACACATGTTGTACGTTGTGCTAGAAGGTGTTATTGAAACTGTTTTCTTTGACATATTTCAGTACAGAAAATCAAAGGAATTGATGGAGCTGGAGGGGAAGATTTGGAAGGAAGTGATTGCACCATTGAGAGAAGAAAATCAAAATCAAAGTTTAATCCCTCCTCCTGGATGCGCTCAGACTTGATCTCTTGACCTGGTGGTGAACATGTATCGTTGTGTGTGATACAGTGAAGTTTTCTTGTGTTACTTTTGAGTTTAATTGTTAATATTTGTTCCGGTTCTTAGCTCAGTGTGAAATATAAGAAATTTATCTAAAGGGAACTTGTACTCGCAATTTTTTACAAGTAAATCTTCCGGTCTCATTAAGAAGAATGAAATTTTGTTAAAGTCACTGAGTGAGTCTTCCCTGTTCTTTTCCAAAAATAAACTTATGTACATGATGGATCTGCGTCTTCCCAGCCTAAAACTCGAACCTCATCATCCAAAAATCAATGCAAAGTGGCCGAGATGGAGACTGTGTAAATATTGTCCTCTCATTCACAGATCCTCATCCACACACACTCGCTAATCCACATTTTTGGCATCGCATTTCTTTGTGTGGTCATCCACAGACATATCCACAAATGTCAACAAAGCACCCCCCATTAATGAGGAGAAAAGGACAGAAGAAAGTTTTCCTTGTCTTAAAAAGTTGTCAACTTACTTTGTAATAACTTTTTTTGGGCCCATCTCTGATTCCCATCTCGTCCATTACTTTATATAAAGACTCTAAGTCCCCCTAGCCCTTTGGCAGTTTACTCTGAGAAAGAGAGAATTTTTGGACCAATCACTTGACTTCCAAATAAATATTTTTCTCACTTTCTCCTCTCATTTCTCTTCCCTTTGTTGGTTCTTCTCACGTCCCTCCACACACCCACATTTAATACAGGATCAATGCACACACCAGGCCAGCCCATGCCATGGGAAACTCAATGAAAAACTTCAGTAGGCTTTAATTTCCTGTCGGGAGAAAACTTCATCAGTTTATCCTTTCCCTTCCACCTCTCTCTTTCTCTCTCTCTGTACATCCGGTCCTTGTTTCCCTTACAAGAGTCTTAATTACACAACTTCAATACACATAAATACATACATTAGTGAACATAACTACACACACGTGGAGCGCACACACACACATACAATCTGCACAAATATGTCTACTCCATCAAAGTTTTTCCCTGTCAACATTTACGCAACTGAAAGCTCCAAATGAAATGAACACTCAACGTAATTATGGTTAGGAGTAAAATGCCATTATGTAAAATGCACTCATTCAATTGTGCCATACAGTAAGAGGAGGAGGAGAAGGGAAACCTTGTAGTATTATATTACCCATACTATTAAAAATCCACACACTACACAATGACACACACACACCTTGAAGACCGCTCAGTCAATTAGAATTTGTGTGTGTGGAACCCTCAAAGTTTTATCATCCACAAAATTAATTTGCCATTGTCAGCATTACACGCCTCAAATTTTCAACTTAATTACCGTGCGTCTGTCATACACAAACACTAATCATACACCGTGAATCATTTATCTGTAACCCGGGTGTCTTTCAGTATTGACAGTATAGTAAAACCAAATTTCCACACAACACGGACCTCTTTTTATTTCTTTTGAGTCGGGATGAGAAGGACCTCTCCGGTCATTTTGGAAGTCAAATGGAAAATGGTTTGGTGGAGATGAAGGGAAAGGGTGTACGGTAAAAAGTGTACCCCACTTACACAATTATGAATGTAGGCTGATGAATAGGGATATTGTGATGGAATTGAAATGAAAAAAAAAATAAGGACGCCACCGCCACCACCACATCCAATAATTGTGGATGAAGAAAACCCTCAGGCGTGCTCGTAGCTCATTACCAAGTCACGCTTACTAAATGGTGGAGAAAGCGAGAGAGAGAAAGCGTACATTATTTGTGATAAAAAAAAAACAGCGTAGGAGTATAATGGAAGAGGAGAGGAGAGCGTGCCATGTGTGTGGGACAAAAAAGGAGGGAAAGGATCCCCTCTGTTGGGTGTAATGTGTGTGAATTCATTTTGTTGAATCATTTCATCCTTCTCCATCCCACACAAATATATAATTAATTAACTAATTAATGCTGGCTGGGAAGCACTATTAGTGTAATAAGCATGAATAAATTGTTTCCTCGTCTCTTTGTGTGTAATGTGTGTGTGTTATTAGATGTCTGGTAACCCTAAACGATTTGAGAGGGACGACAGAGGTCATAGTTAATTGGGTTTGTCCTCTCTCTTTCACTCACTCTTTTGTTCTTTATCTGGTTCAGAATGAGACGGGAGAGGTGAGGAGGATTCATACTTTGTTATGTTGTCACATTAAATGCACTCCACGAATAGGAACACACCGTATGTCCGGTTTCTCATGGGGATTTAAAATTGTGGGTTCCTTTTTCTTCAAGTATAAATATTCAATTTGTAGACAAAGACAAAACAATGGGATTTTCCTTGGCTAAAACCAACCAAGCTGTTCCTGGTGTATCCTGACCAGTCAAATCCTCTATACATATAGCCTGCGATATAGTTATGTACAATGGGAATGCAACGAGAGTTTATTTCTTCCTTGATTCGATCTGACGATGCGAAATCCACAAAGACAATATACTTGTAGGTGTGGTTGTGTACGTGCGCCTGAGAGAGAGAGAGAGAGAAAAGATTTTCACGAGGGAGAATCGTTAGAGTAAACCCAACGAGGCGTAGTACAATCTTCTTATTTTAATGTATCCATTTAATTTGATTGTAATAGCTGTGATTACATTCTCTCAAACCAAAAGAGATTGAGATTAAGAGAGGAAAAGAGTTTTATCAAGGGCAGACGGAGAAAGAGAGAGAGTGAAGTGCAAGTGCAAAGGAGGACATCTGTACACATGAGCCTCAGAGGGAGGAGGTATATCTACACACTTTTCTATTTTCAACTTCAAGTCCAATGGCCTCTCTTCCCTACTTCTTATATGTCTCATTTTTGCACATGGTGTACTTTCTCTCCCTTTGCTACAACGAGTTTTCCCTTTGCTTTCACCTCCACTTTCACTTTTTCTTTTCCTATTTTGGGGGGAAACAGTTAATCAACGTTATTTTTTCTTGGTATTTTCTTCGTCCTACGACCCATCCGAACTGTGTGTACATATATATTATATGTATTAAATCTCTTTCATCGTCTCATCAGTTTGTTTCCCTCTCTTTATAGTAGACAATCCTCCTTCAGCCGCCTCCTCTTCCATTTATTTTCTATTCTTGTTCAAACAATGAATCATGGTATTCTCGTCCTTCAGAATCCACCATTCTCTCTCTCTTTCTAGTTTCCCTGAAGAGCAGAGACAAAATTGAGAAACAATTGATTAATTGAGAAAGCTCAGCAGGAAAAAAACGAAAGAAGATCTAACACTCCAACTCCGGCCTGGAGGGGTCCAAGAAAATATCCCAAAAATTCTGGCAGAATTTTCAGTTTATGCACATGTAGGCCTTACTTCTACATCCATATGTATGTGCCGGATTTATTAAAGGTTTTCAACCATGAGAATTTTTCCTTTTTAAAAAAATATCTAAAGTTGACTCTGCGTTCTATGAACGATGAATTATTCTGGATGATAATGATGACTCAAGTCGTCCCGAAGAATTGATTCTAATCCTTTTTATAAAATAAATGCAATTATATATAAGTTAATTCCCCCTTTATGCACAGTAAATCGATTCAAGAGATTCTCAACATATGATCTTATAGTCAAAGAAAGTCCTTAGCTTTCTCCTCATTTTCTCCTACAATTTATGAGAGTTAGAAAGGAGACAAGAAAGCTAAGTTTACTCACAGTTTTTTACAATGCCAAATGAAAGCTGGAAAGCATACTTTTTTGGCAAGGGCTAAAGTTTATTGATTGCACAATGACTTGTCATATTATGATAAATTTACTAAATGAATCATCCTTCTTTCCTCTCATCTTTTCTCACGTTCCAATTGTGAATGGATTGAAAGGAGCTCTGTCTAACTCGGAGCATTGTTAAGGGCTAACTTATATTCAAGGGATCCATTAGTGCACTTGGAGTCCTAACAAATTCTTAAGACGAAGTGATGAAATAAGCATAGAGGGATTACTATGATCACTTTGAATGAACTCTAAATCAATTTGACTCAATTGTTTTTAACTCAAAGTTTTGAAGTGACTACTCTGTTCTAAATCTTTCGTTTGAAAGATGACAAAAAAGAAAATTTGTCCTTGATTTATCCAAATTTGATTTTGAACCTTTCCTTGTATTTTGTTAATCATGTAGACTCAGGAAGGAACTTCATTATGCATTCATTTTTTGTTGTTGACTCTGAGTGCAAAATCACGTTTCGCAATATGCAAAAAATTCTTATGTATTGTCAATTTTGAAACAAATATTCTTTTCGTTCAATCAAAAAATCCCTGGAAATTTATGCGTCACTTCTTACATATTTACAAGTTACGAGCATACATCTGCAATCCAAAATTTTCTTCCAAGTTTCTCAATCCAATATGGTTCTTCTTTTCAAGACTATAAAATATGAATGAGCTGAGGACACGCGAATATATATATGCAGCAGATTACATATTCCCAGACCAAAATCCTTGCCAAGAATTCCTTAAGAAATCTGAAATGATCCTCACAGACACAACAAAATTCCTCCTGGAGGAGAATGACCTTGACGTACTCAATTCATTTCCGTGTCCAGAATCGGAAATCATGGTTCTACAAATTCCCCCTGACAAAGTGAGTGGAAATGTAACATAAATAGAACAGTCCTCCTCCTCCTGATCCTTCTTTCTGGTCTCCTGCCCGGTTCCTCAGACACGGACACGAAGGAGGAAGAAATTGGAGAGGGAGAGTCTAGTATATTCTACAGAGACTTGTTGTGGTGACTGAGGACTTTTCCTTTTGATTTTCGCAGGAGGATGCGGGAAGAGGAGACTGAAAGGGCCAAGGTACATGTGTATTTTCCGCTAAATTGGTTTTTACGACCCTATTCAAATGATAAAATAACGTCTGTTGGGATGTGTAAGATAGGCTATGTATATTTCGTGTGTCATTACTGGTTTCCTCCGTGGACTCATCCTTCTCTCTTCCTCTCGTATTATCCTCATCCACTCCACGATATTATTATATCATCATTATCTGTCTCTCTCCCCCTCTCCCTCTCCACTACATTGGCTGTTGACATGTTTTTTCCTCCGGCTCAGCCAGCCAGGACTGAAGGAACCCAAATTTTATCCAGCTTGATAACCACACAGACACAAGTTATGAGACCATATCCTCTATTTCGCTTTCTCTCTCGCTTTCTCCATCCCTCCTCCATGTGGTGACTGTGCTCTCAATTAAAACCAATAATTTGTGTACTGGAAATGGGCCACAGATGGAAAAATTATTGTTCTGTCTGTTCTCCGTGAGTCGTTGGTGGGTGGGCAGGAGTCTAGAAAAATGTTGTCCTCATACACTGTTGACAGTGGAAGGGAGGGGAAGAGCTGCTAAAAGGATCTCCCTGTCCTGTGTTCAGACTGCGTGTGTGGGTGTGTGTGGAATACACAGCGTAGTTATTAGTGTGAAGAGGCTACGTATGTATGACTTGCAAAGCAATAAAGCTGGTCCCTCACATTTGAAGTAGAGGTAAGCACATTAAATGTTGGTCGTAAAAGGGATGGAACTGTAGTCACATATTTTTGAGAGGAAAAAATATAAGTATTTACCGTAAATCAGGTAAGAAAAGACTTGGACTACTTTGCAATCCAAAAGAGGATTAAGATGGTGAAAATGTACAATTTTTCCATATGATTTTTTAAAAGAAATATTTTGTACGCAATATTCTTGTGCTTATAAATTTTCTACGTAAATTCGAATTGTGAGGAACTGTCAGAAATTCCATATTTACGGTAGATAGTTTATTTGGGTAGAAAGGAAAGAGATTCCACATGATGGACTGACCATGTAGTTGGAGACTGTAGAGAAAAGGTTGAAAAAAAAGTGAATTGATAAGTTAATGTTTTGAGTTAGTGGAATGAAGGATGGGGGTTCAGTTTTTCTTTTTTTTCTTGTTTTATTCCTTCCGAAAATGAAGTATTTTGGCTCTGCCCGGCATTCATGCTGAATGGAAAGGATTAAATTTTATTTGCAAAACGACGCTGGTGGTGGTCCATGTATAGAATAAATTGTATACAATTTTTGAAGGAAGGAGAAGGACAGAAAGGGATGGAGTGGTTGGAGTGGTGGGGGATAAAATTGTCTGAAATTCAAGTCTTGTATATCATATATTTCCCATGCTCTGCATGAGATCCTCTATTTTTTGCTTGTATGGAAGTGTACTGTATGAAACTTTTCTTTTGCCAATTTTCAATAGGATGAGCCCGACCACGTGTGTTGAAAGCCAATCAATGGATATTTACAAGTCGTTCACTATTACTTTCTCCCTTTACGCTTCTTCTTGTCGTTAAAGTCATGTGGTTGGGTATTGTAGTTTTTAGTTGAAAACTTTGTATATGTGCACTAATATATTGTGGTCTCAGTATAAATCAATCTGCTCAACTCCTTTCAACTTTTCCTAACAAGGATGTGCTTCTGTGGTAAATGTAAACACGCTTGACTTTTCCTTTCCCAGATTTTTTCCGTACTTTTTGATGCTGCTTATTCCGTATTCTAGAAAGGAGTGTGAGAAGTTAATGTGATACTTGTGACTAGTATTTTGCCAATTTTTAATTGGATTATGCTAAAGATATGCATAACTTGTTCACAGTCAATATTCTCTGCTATTTTAGTCACTGGAAGCTTTCACTGCTTTCTCCGCTTAAAGTGAAAAACCTACTGTTAGTGATTCCGGGAATCACACACAAAATGACAACTGAGTAAGATTTTTTTATGTTTGGTTTTACTTCTCCATTTGAATCTGGTTTATTCATTGCTGAGTTAAAATTGCACAGGATTAAGAGCTTTGATCCGACCACAAGTTTTACGGTAAAAAATCTGCAAACAGAAAATGTACTCCCTCCTTTCAGTTCATGATGGTGAAGGAGTGGATGCATTCATGAGGAGTGTTTCTTCTTGGAAGAAAGACGAAAGTCGAATTGACATGCAGACTTTCTATGTGAACTTGAGATCAAATTATTTTGTGTTTGTTGTACGTCTGTATGTAACTTCACAAAGGCACATCCCTCCCACATCAAGAACTAACTGAAGTTTGTGTCTCCAGTCAAAACCACAAAATTATATAACCCGAACACACACAAACACACACAGGGGATTGATGTTGATACAATACAACGACTCTCCTTTTGCTAGTTTGAACTTTGAGCTTCTCTTTTTTCTTTCTGGTTTCTGGTTATCATGGTCAGTCGTGTGAAAGTTGGGTGGTTTGACCTTTTTCCCTACATGAGTTGTGTTGGGGTAAGAAAACAATTTATTTTCTTCTACTTGTGAATTCCTCGCGTCCTCCTGTATTTTTTTCCCTCCCTCCTTTCTCTCTTTCTCTCGGGCCCTCATGTAAATTTCAAGGATCGATTTCCACTTTAGTGGTTCATGGTTCGTGGCCTTCGAGTAGTTAAACTCAGTCAACCCCATACCTGTCTCGTCTCCATTTAACAGGAGAGAGAAAGTGGAGTGGGAAGGGAAAAGTAGAAAGTTGGGCTTTCCCTCCTCACATCACAGGAATATTTTAGACGGGGAAGAGAAGATGCTGAGCTTAGAGAGAAGATTCCTCACTGCATTAAATACTTGTTCATATCTACACTAATACCACTTTCACACCGGCCTCCCTTTCTCCCTCCTGCACATCATATCCTCAATCTCTTCTCTCTCACTTTCTCCTTGGGGCGTCCCTCGTCAACTTGAACAGCGCCCGGGTTAACCATATCAAAAGTTTTCCATCTCTCTCTCTCTCTCTCTCAATCCTTACGCTGTCGACTCTATCCGATTCTCGTTTTCTCTCGTCACCTTTGTCGGCTGGGGACTTTTGTTCACTGAATCGGAAACATTTGACCCAATTTTTTTATCCTTGTAGATGTATTGGGGCGGGATGAATGGTTACAGGCTGTAACTTACAGTGGAAAATTTTATTAAAATAAGGGAATTAAGTGGGAAATTTATATAACTGCTCAAAATGAACAGCACACATTGTAACACGTCTTCAGTGTTTAATTTTGGTAAAGCTAAAAGACGCAGAGCAGATGTTATTAGGCGTTACCTGTTGTGCTTATTGAAATGTAAAGTGAAGAAAAAGATTTAATACTTAGTCCGTGTCATTTTTGGGACTGAATTGAATTATTTTAGGATATTCCATTTCTCAAAATATTGAGTTTAAACCCAACATTGTGTTTATTCAAACGTTATGTTCATTTTAAAAATAATTTAATGAAGGGAGAAAATAAATTTACATAACGATTTGAAAGTTATGAATATGTATTTACCTTTACATATATGTCTCTGTGTGTGTTTACTTTGTGTGTCAGCACATCAGAAAATTATTTCACAGAAATTATTTCACGCTTAAACTCTTCCTGCACTTCGTGGCTTCATTTGGGAAAAGTCACGGACCTGATATGTATTCGTAGAAATGTGCTGGAAACGACATAAATGACAACACACACACTGGGTCAACTGTGAACGAGTTAAATGGTGTATTATTATGAAAATATCTTACATAGAATCAAATGGGATCGTTGGGAAGAAGGGAATTTACTAACCAATGGCATTCCTCTTTAAGATTATTTCTTCTCTACTCGTGAAATAATTTTGACACATCCTCTCTGGAGTCCAGAGTCTGGACAAGTTAAAATATAAAAGGGAACTAAGGTTAGAATGGGCTATTGGGAGAAATGACAGTCATCAACTGCATCCCCCCTGGACAATTTACTTTAATTAATATTACAAATTACAGCTTGACCAGAAAGTGAAGTTAACTGTAATTGTCTAGCCTTCCCCAAGGTTGATGGAATAAGCCAATTTGAGTCTAAGTTATGTAAAGGGGGGAAGTGCAGAAGAAAATGGGTTCAAAATGATCCTAATGAGTCACTTTACTTTGTCTACAGATGACTTCCTTTCTCCCCTCATTCAATGTAATGAATCCTTATTAATTTAATTGAACAGTTCATTTTATGCACTGACCACTGACCCTGTAAACCAAAAATTACATGGAACCAGGGGAGTATAAGCCAAACTCTCAACGTTTGCCCTCAAAGTCAACTTCGTTATAATCGCATAATTTCATTGGCTTTGCGTGTGCAGGTGCAACCCAACAAGGGAAGTTGACAGGCTTAATTGATCCGGCTCAAAACAGAGTGTTTCACAAAATTTCATTTATAAAATCTGAATAGAGCTGACCAAAGTGGTATTCATTAGAATTCGAAACCAAGGTTCAAGATTCAATTTTACTTGTGTGCTAGACGGAAATCTGATTTTCTATAAACAGAGGTTTTACTTACAATTAATTCAATACAACGCCAAAATTATTATAAAACGTTTGATCTCAGTCGAAGACTAAGACTCACTATGATCGGATAATAATAATAATTCCCACAAATCTTTCTACTAGACCACCCAACAATTTATTCCCCCATTTTTGTATCACACAAACTGTGTAGCTAGTAATTATATATTTCAATTCAAAACAATCAAGAAAAAACCAATGAATGAGAACAAATTATTTTAGTGTATCATGAAGTCTCTCAACTGCACTGTAAATGTATCCCATAAAATTTTATTTGAAATGTCATAGCGTGAGTTCACGTCAAATTATTGGGTTCTCCCCTCCAGCTTTCGTGATGGAAAGCCTTGTCAAGTCGACTTTCCCTCTGTGATGTGCTTTCTCCAGGACAGGATTTCCTCAACAAAATATCTGCAACGTAATATTCAAACTTACTTTGACTCTGTACCACACACACACACTTACAGTATAATGCAAAAGCTTTGTCAAAAACTGTCTTATTCCTTTACGGAAAAGACCCAAATGTCTAAATTGAATGTACTCTGTTTGAGTTTTAATATTTGTAAATGTGAAACTAAACAAGAGTTTATAAAGACACAAAAATATTTGGTGTAGACAGTTTTCTCAATGAAGAACACAATTTGGAATCAAAGGATTGCGTGACACCCCCTGTGGCCCCACAGTTTATTCCTTCTTTTATAAAAACGAGACTTTTTTCCTTGTGGGTGTGAGTGTGGGGAAGGATGAAGAGGTAAGCCTTAGTACATGAAGGTAAGATTGATACCCCCCGCTTGGACTTTTTTTTCCGGGTGAAGATAGTCCACCGTGATTGATTTATCTTTTCCCTGGACTGGCGAGAATTAAATTGTACCTTCAATCTTTCCACACTTCATATATACAGCCTATGTGGTAAATACATAGATCCCAATGAGAAGAGACGGAGGGAACCGGAAGCGAGAGATTGTGTGTGGCTGTGGGGAAGAATAGAAAAAGGTTTGGATGGTGAGGGTCAGGAATCAGAAGGCCAGGGTCTTGCACTCTGTACTGTACAAGTTAGTAGAGAAAAGCTACATACTTTCAACGGTGGATACATACTCACTGAGAAAGAGGAGGGAGTTTTCTTTACATTTGTTTCTGTGTGTGATGAAGCTGAAAAAGTTCATCTGGATAGTCAAACAGAGAGGAAGAGAGAGAGAATGTGTGTGTGTGAACTTGGGACTAGATTTGAGAGTCTCAGCAAGCACGATGATAATCCAGCATGAGGAATGACATTACCCTCGACTCAATGCCCTTTCGATTAAAATACTTTGTGAGACAAAGTATTGACTTCCAACTGATGGCGTCTCCAAAGAATTTTCGTATCACATCCATCTCCAGACAGTTGAACCTTCTCGACCTCCTTCTTTCATCCCCTCCTCCTCGAGCAGTACACTTAATATTTGTGTTATTTCTGTCCTACTGGAGAGACAGAGCCGCTTACAATTTAATATTGGAAAAGAGGGAGACTGAAAAATATTTGTCCAAAGACCCTCACCTGTTTAACTCACGTCCTCCACCATGGAAAAAATATGTTCTACAAAACAACCCATAGGCATGTACTAGTATGTATCAAATTTGCCAATACTCATTTTATTTGCGTGTGTGTGTACGCGTCTGTACGAATACTAGTTCAATTTTGTTTGCTAAAGTTTTTGAACCAAGTTCAAAAGCCATGATTTGTGTACTCAAGGAATTCTGAGTGTAATTTGGACGTCAATTCTCATCTTCCATGTTTGTATTCACATTCGAATGGAGTCGCCTTCACAAAATTGAGTAGAAAAATTTGCATAAAGTGTACATCTCCACACACTCACTCTGTTCCTGTTAATTTGATCCATTCCTCCTCCCTCCAGACAAATATCTGCTTTGTATTGGCTCCATCCGTTTTATTGCATTATATGTACATCGGGCTTTACTCCAGTCGCGGAGATGAGAGAAGAGGAGAAAGGCTGAGAGAGGCCGGGCAGTCCTCACTAAAATTACTTCCTCTCCAGGCAAAAGAGGAAAAAGTAAAATTCCAAAAAGACCCTTCTTCAAAAGATGGTGGATCCTGGGAGTGTGGGACAGTCCGCTGTGAGGCAAAAGGAAATGGAAGACGTTAATGGGATTTTATCATAGTAGTAGAATTTAGAGGAAATAAATAAGAGTCCAAAAAGACTGAAGACTCTTGGAACTCTTTTTTCTCCAGAAATAGGAACGCAGAGGAGGAGGGGACAATAATATGGGAAAAGAGATAAGACCAAAAAAAACTGGGCACTGGCTTCTGGCCTAACTAATATACATATACCGTTAAATGGGGTAATATCGGCTACTTTTTCCGAAATTTTGACTTTGACGGCCTGTAGTTTTTTAAAGAGTGAAAATAAGGGTTCTATTCAATTGGAAGA
>WJFB01001271.1:0-34437 GCA_009870185.1 Pygmarrhopalites habei
ACACATCCACCGCAATGACTACACATTTCCTAAAGTTATCTACACATTTACTAGTGATTCTATACATTTACTATTGATTCTAAACATTTACTAGAGATTCTATAGATTTACCAGCGATTCTATAGATTTACCAGCGATTCTATAGATTTACGCTTTCTTAACATTTCCCTTAACATATACACCATCAAAGGTGAAAGATGTGGAGAGAGTTGAAAAACCTTTGCACGCGATTATTCGTTTTTTTTGGGAGGACGGAACCATATCACGCAAAAAAACATGACGGGTTGTTGAATGCACCGGGAATCAGATGGAGATTCTAGAGAGAGTGAGCGATATGGTTCAAAAATTTCTTAAACATGAAAAAGATGGGAGTTGTGCGTATACATATTTTTTATAGCATTTCGAATAATTTCCCAAAGTGACAGATTTGACAAATACCGATTTGTAATATCATTTTATTTTACGATACGTAATAGTGGGGGAGGGATTTTTTTGCTAGTTAATATTATGGTCGTAGATTTGATTGTAGTGAATAACTTGAAGTTAAAATTTAGTGTAATGTGTAGCTATTAATGGAGAAAGGCGGCATATATATACATACACTACTGTGGCTTTTTTACTTTAGCTACCTACAAAACTACCTGTAAGGAAAAGAGGTTTTGAATAACAATGAGTAGAATTTCTTGGTAAACTGTTATTGTTTTTTTGATGCCTCAATTATTAATATTGTTACGAGTTAAGTGGGCCTTTGCTCTTTATTCTAAAACCTGAAGGTAATAATTACGTCAATTTTTTTTCCTCTGTAAAGCAAGACGGAAGCTAGTCGTCAAGTCATTGATAACATATGTATGTGTTTGTGTGTATTATACCTATACGTAATACATACAGATATGAGGGTATACCAATTCTGGATACATGTTATTCTTTTGCACGTGACTTGTAGTTTACAGTAAATGACGTAGTTTTTTGTGTGTAGTTGTCTGTTAAATGTAATTAAAGAGGGTTCCCATTTGACATGTCTTGTAGAATGTGAAGGGTTCATGGTACTGGATTCAAATAAAGAGTTTTTATGACTTATTGAATTCCTTCCTAGAATTTTAAAGTCAAAATACAATTAGTGATTACGACTGTCACTTTAATATTAATAGAGGAGGAGGAGGGCAGTGATAGTAGTTGAGGTTCTTCTCACTAAAGGTTTATTACTAAAACTATCTACAACTGACTTGTTTTGGTAGTCTAGATCAATTTGTCAATAAATATTAAAGTATCATATACCTACGTCGAATCGAATATGGATTGTGTCAAATACTATGTTGTTGACGAATTTGATGTTGTGTACCTTGTACGAAGAAGGTGTACTCCGATTTGTCCTAGATTTGGGTGTTATTACAATGATGCTAGTTTTGCATCCAAAAGAATAAGAAGTTGACTTTAGAATTAGGATCTACAATTTAATTAAGACAGTATAGAAACAGAGTACAGAACGTTAGGGTGCATTTTTTGAAATAACGTTGTGGTATGCAATGTAGACATTTGAACATGTTTTTTGCTTCTGTGTGTGTTGTACAATTTGTTGTCACCAAGACACATTAGTTAATTCTAGTGGTGAATGCACTTGTATTATTTGAATTATGAAATTGGATTCCTGATAGAAAGTAGTAATAAACATGACAGAAGTAAAGGAGCCGTAGTTTTCTGTGTTTTCATAAGCTGTCACATTTTTTGCGATGTAAATCTCAAGTTGAGACATATTAATGATGACTATCTCTGTTGTCTTTTTATTTATTTATCCTTCAGAAAGATATGCAGAACTCACACACATTCATATTTGAGACAGAATTGGATGTTTGTGACAAGAAAGACAGAGAATTTAAATGGAACATATGAAGGAGGAGGGATTTGTGTTTTTTTGCAAATTTTTCTCTTGTTTTTTTAAAAAATATTATAATTGTAAAATTTCACGAATGCTCATCAGAGTCATGTTCTTCAAATGAAAAAATTTGGAGAAAGTGTAAAATTTCTTGGGAGCTGTCCAATTTGTTTTGCATAGTAAGAAAAGGAGAAGGGAAAAAAATTTAATTTGTCAAAGTAATATCAAATGTAAGAGAGTAGAAGGAAGACTAGTCGGACAAAGATAATGAGCTTTCTCTACTTTCCCAGTGTAGAGTGACATAGGAAACAAGGAATGTATTAAAGGGATATTATCTGCTGCTACTGCAGGCTGAGAGCTACTTTTGTGTACTATTGTCATACGTACATACATTGTTGTTGACTTTGTACTTTGTATTCTTCACTTGCGTAGTATCTCGTAAACTTTGTTATCTTAGAATGGAGCAATTGGGAAAACTGTGGAGTAAAGTAGGCGTTACTTTGGGTGTGTGGAGAGAGAGAGGATGAAAGTCGGATGAGAAAAAATACGTATAGTGCATGGATATTTCTTGAGAGAAAGCAAATGGAGAAAAGGGTGGAGTAGCTGTTTCTACAGTAGTAGCACATGTTCATGTGTAAAAGGATTGGGTTGAGCTAAAAACGAGTTGCAGACACTATTTATTTATAGAGAATGAGAGGGGGTGGGGAAGATGGGGTCCATGTTGAAGAAATGTGGTACATTGGTGACATTGGTACTACTACAATCCTACGTAAGTTGGTGTGTGTGTGTGATCTGTGTTGTGTGTGTACAGTCTTTACATTAGTCGTTTAGTGTAAAATCTAAAATCCAAAATAGTTGGTCTGTCTTTTCCTCCTCCACATATTTTGTGTATGAGATAAATTGTTGAGGCAGATGCTCTGAGGTTTTAATGTCAAAGTTTGTAGTGTCTTCCCTCAACTAAAGTGAGTATACCCAGTACTATTATGTAGAATTGTTAAGTAGGGAACAATAAGGATTCAGGTTTCGTTCGACTTTCATTTTCTATCGAGAGTGATGGCTAGCTTGTGTTTCAACCTCTTCAATAATTCCTAGCGAGTCGAGTGGAGAGACGAGAGGGAGAGAAGTGAGTGAGATAGGGAATTGCCATGATTGGATGGGTTAGGAGGGTAGGAATGGGAATTGGAAAAGAGGAGGAGGATCGGTAGAACTTGTTAGTGTTGTTGTTGTTGTGTGCACAGGAAAAAGTCTAATGTTTGAGAGTAGGAGGAGAAGGGAAAGGTTGTTGGAAGAGAGAGAGACTGGAGCTGACAATGTAATTGTAGTAGATAGTATTATTATGTTGTTGCAGTCTTCACTACATGTACATGTATACGACGTTACATGTTTACAGCGAGAGAGAGAGAGGAAGTGAGCTGGTTATTTGTGATTCAAAGCATTTATAGTAGAGATTTAATGTGTTTTATTCATGGAATTTTGTATTTTATGTAAGATTGTTGGCTGTTGGATCCTCATCAAAGGCCTTCTTTTGAGGTGATTTTGAGAGAACTGGATAAAATCTCCAAATCTCCTTTTGTCTACCATGAGAGTTTCCACACGATGCAAGAGACATGGAAGACGGAGATTGAAGTCGTTCTGGAAGACATGAAAATGAAAGCAGAGGTAAAATCTGAATGTTTAAACTAAATTTGTCGTCATGATTGAGTACACATTCTTTTTATTTCTTTTGTGTACATTATAAATACAGACGAACGTACAGTCGTACGAGTCTTAAGTTTGCTCTACACAGTATAGCAATGAAATGAATTGTTGTTTCCTTCCTTGTCAAACGACATACGTATGTGTGTTTGTAGTACAAAGTTTTTCTTCTTCTTCTTCTTCATCAAGGAAATCAATAAATATTTACATAATTTTAATGTTGGGTATTACACAGGCTTTACACTCTCTGGAGGAACAAGTGAGGAAAAAGCAAGTACTTCAACAAATGAAGGAAGAACACTTGAAAATTCGGGAAGAACAGTTGGCCGCGAGAGAAATGAGTCTCATGCAACGTGAATTACTCGTCATCATGCTCCAGCAGGCTCACACTCCACGTCCAACACCCAAAAAGAGAAAAGGGAAATTCCGTGACAAGGCCAAAGATCAAATCATCAGTGGTCCTAGTGGTGAGTACATTTCTCTGATTTATTGGGATTGGAATTCAATTGGAAAATGTCACAGCTGAGAATGCGATAGAGAGATATTTTGGTTTGTGAGAAATTAAATGACATCGAAATATCTTTGTCGACTTTACATATATGATTTTTCCTTCTGGCTCGAAAATATTTCAAAATTAAAATGGTATGAAATATATATTAAATTGAAACTCAAATTCAGATTCCGTGGACGCATGCTCATCCTCACATAAATTTGATACACACAAGTGTATTACTACCTCTCTCTCCTTGCCACTTGATATGTCTCAGAATGTATGAAGACATTTTCCCCATCCTCCACTCCATATTTGAGTACTTTATTGATAGAAATGCATTATGGGGATATGGCTAAGGATATACAAAATTTTTGTGACCTGATTTCCTTTTTTTGGGAAAACCGGGGGAATGTATATTCAAGATGAGGAGAGAGAAAATTTTGGCCGGCGAACATAGAATATTGGATTTGGATTTGTGGCGGTTTGTTTGTGGTCTCTCTCTCTCTTCGTTTTCCTCGACATTTTTGAGTCCCTTGAACATTATGGCTTTTGTATGTCATGTCATTTCTCATCCCTCTCCTCCTCCTCCTCACACGGACAACCCTTTTCTCAGACTTTCTCCCGTATGGACTTTTGACTTGGTACTTATGGATCCTCTCTAAATTCATATGGAGAATTGAATTTTCACTTTAGAGTTTGTTTGGTGTGGGAAGAGAGAAAGTATAGAGAGGGATGTACGGTAGGGGAGGAGACTATTCTGGTTTCCCAGAGGCAGAGAGACGGCTTGTCTCCCATTTTAACACTGAATTTGACTGGAGTGTTCAACTGTGCTTTATATATGACTCCTACTTTCCCTACTTGGAGATCCTAGTCGCATATATTTGAAGGGTGATGGTTAAGAATTGTCGAAGCTTGCACATTCTGTGTGTGGCTCGTCCGCTCAAAGTGATGCTTGGTTGAGTTGAGTGCGTGCGGATGATGGATGGTGATTTGCCTGGTTGTATAAACACGGATCGGCGGGTTTCCAGAGGATGGAAACGGACAATCTGCGTTTCTACCCCTCCTCCAGTTTGGCTGTTCTGGGTGGGTGATGGTGGTGGCGGAGTCGGGTAGGCCCGTTCATTGATGTTATATATTAATTTTATTGATTTACGTTTTACGACTACGTAAATAAGAATCTAACTTCAAATCAACATAATAATTTGAGATATTCACTATGTAGTCTTATGTACTCCTATAAAATGTAAGGCTGAGAGTCCACATTGTACACATTCAGTCAGTGTTGTGTGAGAGTGTAGTTTGGGACTCAACACTCACTCCAGTTTTCATAACCTTTGATCTCACAACAGATTTCTTGAGCATAAGGGACAAGCTTTCTAGTGATGTGATGGTGTTAGTTCTACTACTACTACTGGATGGAGTGTCATAAAGTAATGCCCGTGTTTGTGTGTGTAGAAGATTTTGAAATGTTAAAGTGGGTGATTGTGTGGAAATTTAAATTTTCAATTAAAGCAAGCCTTTATTATTAGATTGAGGATTATGACTGCATGTGTGTGTGTGTAGGCGTACTTGTTCAACTTTCAAGTATTATTAGAAAATCAGGGATGATGCGCTCTCCCTGTGTGTTTTTGTGTCGAGGGGCCGCCGAGTCACTTTAGACATGTTTCTGAATATACAATTTTCTGTTTTCTGTTTGTTCAGGAATCCTTTATGAAAGTTTTGTGTATGCTTTTCTTCACCAGACTGTGTACTGTACTCTCTCAGTTCTATGGTGGTTCTATGTCTTCGTATTCTTGTGTGTGTGTGTGTTGTATTTACTTTGACAAATGAAGGCGAGAGAGCTGACTGGATGAATGAAAGAAATTTAGCTGGCTATGAATTTTAGAAGGGATAGCTTTTGTGAATTTAAATTGCATTACATTTTGGATTTTGTTGTTGTTGCCTACAGATTTCCGACATACTCTGACTGTGCAACCAGCGGAACGGAAAGGTTTACGGAGTTTTCCTAGTCCTGAGACGCCGCCAGGATCTCCAGGGGTGATTCGGGCTTATGTTTGTAAGTCGGTTCATTTATTTTTTCCAAAAACATTTTTATCTGTAATATTGTGAGGACAGTGTTTGATGACGGGAGGTTAAGGAATTTTGTTTCAAAATTTTTAAATATAGTACCTGCTGACGGTGTTAAGGGCAAAACATGGGGCTACAGTAAGTATTTTTTAAAGTGAATACTTTTTGATCAATTTTTCATTTTTTAAGAGTGTTTACAAAGATGTTTTAATTTCTTAAGGTACGATTCATCAGCGAGAGCGTGGGAAAATAATTAAACCGACTGACTCACCGAAAAGGACTTGGAGTAAAAGTGCTCCCAATTTAGAAAAGTCAAAAGGAGCACTCTCCGCTGGACCATTGGATATCGGTAAGAATTTTGTGATTCATTCTGCTACTATTTACTCATATTCTTTTCTTTATTCGGTAATTTGTAATTGAAGTAAGATAGTACATGAATATAGTATAACCCAAATAATATATTTTAACCTACATGCAGCCGCTCACTCGGAAGAGTGTCTAACATGTAAGAGCTTTCTCTTTCAAAAGAATTAACACATGACACAGTGAAAGTTCTTTGTCTCCCTTGTAATCCTAAAGATAATCAGTTTTATCTAGAATTTATTATGTTGCAACATTATTTAGTATTTCTTGAACAAATGGTTTTTTATTCTGCAGATTTCACGGATAATGATCGGCACATGGGAACACCATTAACCATGAATTATCCGGTCGGTGGAGGAGGAGGAGAAACTCGACGTGGGAAACTGAGTCCGATTCAATATGGTTTGTACAATGCTGCAGCCCTGCTAGCGAGTATAGCAGCTGGGTTTGACGTTAGACGTGCTGCATCTTCTCATACTCAACAAAGGTTTGTCCCATTTGTCTTTGTAGAAAGTTATTAATTTAGTAGTCAGTAAGTGCATGTGTTGTTGTGAGTATATTCTCTCACAATATGATGATGATTTAATAAAGAAGTTGTGCATTGAATTAATTACCATACATTTTCTTTTGATGAGTAGGCCAGAGGAGAATGACACAAGTCCAAGACGAGTGGTTCTCCTTGAAGGTTTTCACAATGATGGTTTTGGATCTGGGGATTTGGAACCCTTGCCAGATATTGGTTCACAAATCCCAACATCCCGTGCACCCATTCACAATACATATCATGGTACAACCCGTCATGACCGCCCTGCCCTGGCCTTGGATCATTTTGACTGTTCAGGAAATATGATGGACCAAAACAATACGACGATGCGTTTCATCGACTACCCAACTCTTGTCACGACAACGACCACTCATCATTCTCAACTCCAAACATTCCAACCGAAAGGTGTCAATACTACTCCAAGTCGTTCTCTCATGAATACACCAAGTCATCATCCCAATTATTCGTCTCATGACCCAAATGATGATTCCGAGGTAACAAAAAATGTCATTTGATAGAAAAATTTGTTACAAATTGATTCTTTAGGAAATATAATGCATTACTCTTATGGAAAATTGTATTTTTCATAAACTACATTGTACCTGGACCTTTTCTTTGAATTACCATTCAACTTTTGGTACATACTGTAATAGTCAACCATTAAGAATAATAGTTAACAATGATCTCGTCTAAAATATTTTCATTACTTTTTTTCCTGAAACCAAATCGTACCTGAGATTCTTTATCAAAATGGAGAAAATGAAAATCTAAATGAAATTTTGTTTTGTATTTACAATCTAAAGTGTTTTTTTAGTTTGTGAATGAATCCTTTTATTTGTCTCCAATTTTTTTACGGTGAAAGTTTTCCTACTCTTTTTTCTTCTATGGAGAAAGTAACTTTCTCCATTCAAACATTCATTGCCTTTTTATTTGAATTGAATTTATTAGAGAGAGTAAATGGGGGTCTTTATTATTATATTATTGCAATTTAGTAAATTTTCACAAATGTACACAAAATTCTGGAGCCTAAACCATGAATAGATCTTTATTGTACACTCGACTCCCACAGACTCTTGGATGTTTCATTGATTTTGCTTAATTTCTTTATCTCATTAATGATGGTGTCGGTGGTGGGTAACGGGTTTCTCTCCCCCTTTTCTCTACTACTCAATATGGTGGTGGTAGTCTATCTTTTGTTTTTTTTCTCTTTTGTTTTCGGTCCCAACTAGACGAACGAAGGGAATGAGAAAGAGAAGGGTTCAACGAGGCCCCAACAAGTAATTTCTCACAGTCAGACACGTCAGCTCTCCATCGTAGACATTGGAACCAACAAACGAATTCGGAAGAATGATTCAAGTTCCACAAGTGTCAGTGGCGTTGCCTATAGTCGGCTTGATTAATCTTGTATCATTTAATTTGCTTTTCTTACTTTCAATGATTTATTTTTTATTCTCTTTTTTATTATGGTACACACATCCACACACACATACCTGTATACACTGCATATTCAGTATTGATTCCCACTCGTGTATTTCTTCAAGGGAATCATCACCATTCGTAAATAATATAAAAATACGCAGCTTTTTTTCACAGATGACATTAGGTAATCATATTTATATGTGAAAATAGATTTAGTTTGTACTCGAGTAGGTTTTTCAGATAGTTTTTTTGTAAGACTAAAATTATTTCCAATAACAATAATGAAAATAATTTGTTTTTTTTTGTTTTAGCAGTATACATACTATAGTTCGACTATTTTGAGTTGTATCTTTTTAAATAACTGACTGATTTGAATTTCAAACGAATTTGAATTTTTTACACACACACACAAGTTTGTAAGAATTAATGTACTTAATAAGATTTAGGATAGAATGATAAAATTCTAAGAGAAATCAGTTTGCATGTAATTTGTTCAGTGCAAATAATATTACCTACACAAAAATAATATTAACTGAATAGTCAGGTTATATTTCTAGATATTTTTTGCTCAGATGTTGAGGAAACAAAGTGACCTTTTTACATCAATGACCTGTTTGAAAAAGTATGAATTAGTGTGGATATCAATTAATATTGTGTATTACACACAAACACCTCAAGACGTATAATCGGATATGATCCTAATTATACTGTTTCTATAGAATGTAGTAACGTTTTTTGAATAGTTTTATTATCAGAATGAGATTTTAAAACGTGTTAAGACAGAAATGTTACAGAATGTTAGTGTATCTTTTAAAATTTTGTTATTGTATGTTGTTAACAGAGTTTTTAATTGAGATTATATTATGAATTTAGAAAAACAGTTTTACACACTATTAATGCATATATATACCACCTATGTATCTTTTAGATTTGAGACGTGATCAAATGTTTTTTTTTTTAAAAAAATAGTATATTACACTCGCGAAAAATTGTATAGAAAAAAATATGATGAGCGTTTTTTTCATTGATGAAATGACATTCATTTAATTATGATATATGAATCATAATACAAAATATTTTAAAATGACAAAACTGAACCAAAGACAATAAAATAATACACATTTACTTTTTTTTATATTATTTCTCGGTCCTCTCACTGTTTGTTTTTATTTGATTTTTACAACTCGTTTTCTTTGAATCATCCATGATTTACTTAATTTAATTTTTTGTAGTCTGCCTCTGATAACCTTATTTTCTATCTTACTAATATAATTTTTTAACAAATATATCATTTTACTTATTTTTTTGCATGGTGAAAGTGCGTTGATTTTACTCCCTCTAGAAAACGTGGACTAGCTATTTACTACATAGAAGCAACGTAGTGGAAGTTCCTTTGTTCGGATAAAAAAAAGATTAACATGTGTGAAATGAGAGTACTAAAAAAAGACTTGACTGTGGAGAGAGAGTAGTTAGTGTATTGTAATTTACAGAACCAGATTAGAGAGAGAAAGAGGGATTATTTTTTAATATGATCCTGTGTGTGTATGGAGGCTATATTCTCTCTTAATATTTAACCTAATCAATAATGTATGCTATGTACTACATGCAGAGTATATGTAGAAGAGTGTTGTATTTTTGTGTGGGGTGAAATAATTAATATCCTTTTTCCCTATTTCGTTTTCCCTTTTGACTCAATTTAAGGTATTCTACACGACGGACCAGTCTTACAACGAAGATGTGGCTCGGACAGCCAGGTTACTCGAGTCCAAGTTAATTGACACTCACTACTCTCCTCCATACATGAATCGAAATCGAGAATTGGAGGTGGGGGCTCTTCCACCCAAAAGTTCACTCTCATACGTCCCATTAATCAGTTCTTCAACTTCTGAGTACTCCAGTCCATACCATTGGTCCAAAGCTCACACTCCAAATCATAACAATGAACAACAAATCATTTACAGTAGTCCACCCGTCATATCAATTCCTTCCAGTGGACAAGAACAACAACAGCAACACTCCAACATGGATTTTGGTCACATGACTGACAACACTGCTCATCATGGCATGAATTTACGTGTTTATCCTGAGGCTGGCCAGTGGAATATGGCCAGTGGGAGTGGAGAGTCGGGTAAAGATTATTTTTAAAAAAATTAGATTAGTACTGTGTCATCAACTGTGACTGAGATTTATCTTCTTTCTTCAGGATACCATCCTAGTAGCAGTTCTAACTCTAATAGTACGAATCCTCGAACTCCCTCCAGACATCCATATAGTCGTGAGTTAATTTTTTGTTGACGTCATTGAAAATATAACAAATATGACAAATTGAAATTCTTGAAAATTTTGCCAGCTGTGAATAAAATGTAGTAAAATTATAACATGTTTTGTTTTGTCTATATGATTTGAAGATCGAAGAACTCCGTCTAATCCGAGCTTTGAGGGTGACTCACAATTTCCTGGTCTTCATATCAATCCTTCTCAGCGTCTCAAGTTCGTTCTTACTCATCATAATTCAATAATTTTATATATGTAGTGGCGATAAACATAACTTTGAGTCAGTTTGAATTGAATTTATTAATAAACTGAATGAATGACTTGAATTTATTTTTAGGTCTTCCTACGACTATGGTTATGATTACCGCAATAATTTTGCTACTGGAACTGCCAATAATGGGAGTGGACGTCTCATAAGACAAAATTCTTTCGACGAGGTACAAAAGTCTATCCCTTATTTATTTTGGAATTCAGTTATGATAGAAAGTGAACCTAATGTTAATGTACCTTCATTTTCCAATATGACGATGAGTAGAGATCCTTGACAGAAAGACCGATGGCCTTGAATTGCATCCGAAAGTACAACTACAGTCCTGGTCCTCCAAGCTCAAATTATAGTTGGGCAGACTCTGGGACATTGACAAACTACGTGGAAACTCCTAGTAGTCTGACGTCAGAAGACAGTAGCTATTTATCAGGTAAAATATTTTTTAGAATTAGAAATTTTCATGTGTGGACAATAGGATTTAATACACTGGAAAATCTCATTCTTTGTTCCTTTTATCTCTTTTTAGCCAAGGATTCGTCATCTCACAATTCCTCAGTCAATCGAGTAGTCCGTTTCTCTGAGCAAATAATGGATTTGCCCTATATATAGGATTGTGTAGTAAATAATACTTCATATTGTAACCTTCCGCTCGCTCTCCTCTCGCACTCAAAATAACTGAAAAAAAACACTGGAATAATCCTTTGAGTTCATCTTGCCCAGCTCCACAACAAACAAAATCTTTCCAATAATTAATACTTCACACTGTCATCCACAATGTGGAATATCCACACACAGTATACGCTCTGTGTGAATGGCATGATGTGAGGGTGGTTTAGTCAAATACACATATTTATAATGTATTACCAAAGTGTACGGTGTGTGTGATCGTCGTATGGCTTTGAATGGCAAAATTTATTTGCCAATGTGTTACAAAGAAATACACTAGACCGTACGCTTTTTTACTACAAAATTGTATAAACATTAATTGTAATGCACGGCCTTTATTGCACAAAATATTATTATTTATCAAAAAAGGAAAAAATTTTCTGCTGTTGACGTGGAGCAGATTTATACCTTGAAAGTCTGATGACCGAGTTTGAGGAGGTTGATACGTTTGGAATACAGTGTTTCTTACAGATGTAAAAAAAAGATTTCAGTGAAATCATTTCACTAAGAAAAAACAAACAAGTAACAAAAAGCTCACTCAAAAAATTACTACAAATTCTTACTATAAAATTTACAAAGTTGTTTTAGGTAGATTAAGAAGAGGAGGAGGTAAAAGTTAGTGTCTAACTTACCTTGGATTGGATAACTGTTTGTAGATTGTACGCTGTCTTGTAGTGAAAAAATTGTAGTGTGGACAAAATTAGCTATAGTGTAGATTAAAATTACAATAGACGGAAATATAAAGCGAATTGACGTTGAATTCCGACGCTTCTATGACATAAAATGATAATGTAGTGCCAACTGAAATGTCCTTCTCACTCAGAAGTTCTGAGACATTTTGGCTAAGACATAGAGTTCCGTAGTTTAGCAGAATTTTTTTGAACAAAATATTAGATTGATAACACTGACGATTGTGTAGTTAAAATGTACTGAAATGATCGTACTGACTCTTGACGATTTTTTTTGTTCAAACACATTCTTTGTCAAAATTGAAGTATTACTATAACAGGAGGAGGAAAGGTACTACAAACTGAATTAACAAAAAAAAATTTCTCTACAGATATATAAGCGATTCCGTTGAAAATTTTCCATTTCATGTTAAGTGTATACGACCTTTTTTGTTTTTGTCACTGTTGTTAGTCTAATAACTTAACTAATAATTCTGAAAGTCTGGTGTCCATTTACCAATTATTGTTGTTACTCATGAATTCTGATGGAAAATGTGTATAAAAAAAACTTTACTGTACATTGTTATGATACGACGGTGTTCATACCGTCCTACAATAAATATATTTTATACGTTTTTACTGGTCAGGGAAGCAACCGTCAGGATTTTTCAGTAGTGCACGGATTGTTGGCTACATACATTTCCATTTAACAATGTACATGTCCAACAACACCAACGAGATATATAAAATGTTGAGATTACTTTTATTATTATTAAACTCTCTATTCGTACCTGCACTTTTGAGTATAGTCAATTATTGAGGATGGGTCTTTGTAAAAACAAAAAAGAATACTTTTGTCATTCTTAATTTGAAAAATGTGCGGACATCGAAGAAGAAAAAGATATATCCAAACTTTGTAATTTTATTTTGTGTCCATTTTAACTGAAAATTTATTTATTTACTAACATGGTATACAAAGTTAGTGATTTTCCTCTCTAGTCTCGGTGAAATGTTTGTGAGTGAAAAAACAAAAGTCACTGTTAACATTGAACAATAAAATAAAACATTGAACTGTTTAATTTTAATGGAACGTTTATTTTCGTTTCATTTCTACCTGATATTGTGAGAAACAGCAGCGGAGACAAAGAAACATAAAAAATATAATTTTATGTTCATAATTTAAAATGTACCCATTCCATCCCTCACGTATATTTGTACACTTTCACTCTGTCATTTGAAGATGGGATTTAGTTGAACAGAAGCCAATATTTTTTTACTGCCATGTGTGTGAATCAAAAATGATGAATGGTCGAAAATTAGTTTGTCAGGATGAAAACTAGGTTAATTTACAATTCTTAAATTTTTTGAGTTTTCTCACTTTTTTACACACATAAATTGTAAACGGTGGTTGTGTTAGTTTATAAATTTCAGTGAATGGCATTACATCCATTTAAATGCCATTCAATAAACGGTTGCAATAATTATATCCAAGAATGGTGATATCGTATTTATCAATTACATTATGTATTACAAAGAAAACATGTGCGTTGACTCAAAAGGATTAATTTTGAATCAAGTAGTCTCGATTTAATATTACAGTCATGTATTCATTTTTTTAGTATTACGTTTTATACACACAAGAGGAAAAGGATTTTTGTAGGGAAATGATAATTAATTTTAAGTTTTTTTCATTGTGATACTTTACATGGTTTAATTAATTATTTTCAAAAATGAAAACAGCATGTCAACACATATACATGTCATGTTTAATTATATTGTTTTTTTTGTTGTTGTGAGTAAATACTGATATTATTTGCTGGTAAAAGCGGTGGGAAGTAGGATGTCACACACAAAGTGACTATGCACTGAAAAACAAAAATAATATAAAGACGTCTAACAATTGTAAGAGAAAAAAATATGATTAAAAAGTGTACATGTTAATAATAACCGCCTTCTTGGAGAATGGTGAGTGAGTACTGAAAACTATCTACTCAAAATGAAAACACTGCTGTCTTAGATTTGTAAGCCAGGTTATTACATATTGTATAATATTAAAAAAAATATGTAAAGATAAGAATGATCGCCACGCCATTACATAATATGTGTAAAGTAATTCACACACAAAAAACCCTTTGGTCGATCTACAGAATAAATTTTTAAAAATGAATCAAAACAAGATTAAATTAATTGTACGTCACAAATTATTTCTGCCTTCACCGCTTTATATGTGTACAAGGGTGACTTTCTCCAAAGAAAAACGTTTCCGATGCACTTTTACTATTCTTTCCCTGGGTTCAGTCAAAATCAAGTTGAAAATCAGTTCGAAACCACCATAGGACACGGATTCATTTAACACAATTCCTCAGGCTTGGATTCCATGAAGATTGTCAAAGTTATGTTCAACTATTGTGTCCTTGTACACAAGGTTGTTCACGATATATTTGAGTAGGTTGTAACTGTACTTGAACGGCTCAGCTGAGTGTCATCATCTCATCGTGGTCATATTGACACGCGTTCGGCCTTTTCACACTGGGTTAGTACCAAATTCTGCAAATTGAGTGATACTGCAACTGCCTTCACAACAAGTGTATCATTAATCTATTTCACAATCATTAAGCGGAAAACCAAATAAAAATTCCAGAAAACCTGGAAAAATTCTCAAGCTCTCGGCTCTTTCTACTTTTTTATTGTATGTGCACCATTTTAATGAATTAGACGAACCAAGGTTTCAATCAAGGTGCAAACTCTGCTTTCACTGATGAGAATGATTTAAGACTTGTTTAAAATAAATTAGATGGGGAATGGAAGATTGGATAGGATTGGAGAAGGCAGAGAAAGTAAAATAAATAGGAAGCAAAATTTCATTTATGAAGGATGTGATTTCATAATTACTATGATTTATTTTGTGTTGTGAATTTTACTAAAAATATGAATTTTCCATTAAAAGTATAAAAGTTTGGATTATTTTAAATCATTCCTTATCTGTGTACAAATTAGTTCTCAACTGCGTTTCATTTTTCCTTTAAAATTTTTCCCATTATTTTGAGACATGGAGTATAAGAATCTCAACATTTTTCTCACAATTCGGAAGACAAGGATTAAAAATATGGACACTAAAAGCATTACTAAAATAAAGACAAATAACCACACATCTAATAGCCTTCGTTCATACCACGTTTGATGAATTCCTAATGGCTTTAGAGAACTCATATCTTCGTGTCTAAAAATTTTAATATAAAACACACACGTCATTCTAACTTGCACCTCATTCCACAATGATCATCTAGATTTGAACGTGAATTTTAATGGGATTTACCTAAGACAGTAGTCTGTCCAATACATTGCTGTTTGTAATGGTGTCATTGGACGGTCTTTAAATATTCTAGAGTATTTTTCAGTGTTTCTTTTGTACCTGCGTACAAAGGGGAATGAGTCATTCAAGTTGTTCATCAGAAATTTGAATAAAAATAAGTACCATATGATTTAATTTGCTTTACTTTGGATCGTTTAAAATTTGTTGGATAGCCCCGTGCAAGTCTACTTCCTTCAGATTCTCCAATTCCAGTGTGATTCCTCTTTGGAGTCTGTGAACTCGTTCTCCATTACATGCTTGTTCCCAAAATAATGGAATGGCCACGACTGGAACTATTTTGACAATAACAAGTAAACATAAAACTTTCAGGTCAGAGAGGCATGAAACGAGTGACAGAGATTATGTAATAAAAATGAAATTTTTGTGAGATAACCTTCGTAGTAGAGTGCCTCAATAGTACTTAACATTCCACTGTGACTTATAAAAGCCTTTATTTTAGGATGACCTGTTTGTTACGTATGTGTACAAAACAATGAGGTCAGCTTATTTCAAAGAAATCACATTTTAATTTTTGAATTTGAAAAATAATTTTGTGAATATTGTTGTTTACTACTCACTCAGTAAAGCTTGTTGTGGAAGCCATTGGTAGAAGAGGACATTTTCTGGGACATTGTCCGGTGAATTCACATCCCATCTCCAGAGAAATCCAATTTTGGGGAATTTTGAGAGAGCATCAAAAAATATTTTTAACAGTATGGGAGGCATACTTTTGGATGTCACCTACAAAAAATAATAATTTCATACTGAATTTCTACTGAATTTTTCTTTAAAAAATAAATTTAGATTTGTACGCCATGCTGTCAATTA
Source organism: Pygmarrhopalites habei (assembly GCA_009870185.1). NCBI lineage: Eukaryota > Metazoa > Arthropoda > Collembola > Symphypleona > Arrhopalitidae > Pygmarrhopalites > Pygmarrhopalites habei. The sequence goes on from WJFB01001271.1 coordinate 16,508, forward strand.
GCTTTTTCAATAAAATTACAAATGTTCCAAAGCTGAGGAAAATAAATCCATTTTCAAATTTATCTATGAACTTGATAACATCCTGAAATATTCAAATCAGAATTAATAATTTTTTTCCTCAACAATTAGAATAAAATTTAGATTTCGAAAATCACCTGAGGAATTTCATCTAGTGATACTATAGGCTTTGAAAAATTTGTCTTCTCTGTTTTTATGTGAACCCCACCAATGGAGACATATCTGTGAATGATTAAAAAATGAAAATTCATTCTCTGTAATTATAATTTTGATCCAGATTGAATTTTAAAAATAATTATTTTGTCTGTCCACTTACAGAGGAGGTAAGGACCTTCCAAATTCTTCCCCATAATGTGTATTTGTGAATACTAATTTAGTTTTTCCATACATCTCTTCAAAATTGATTGGAGTGTACATATCCCAATTGAAAAACTCTCTCTCAAACAGTGCTTCAAGTTTTGGGAAAAGTGAGTATTTTTTTCTCAAGTACCAACTGATGGGTAACATTGTATTGATGACCCTTTGGTAAAATGTCATATTGACAGGGAATCCCATTTGGAAATCTGGAATCCAGGATGTTTCCGGGAAAAATCCAAATGGATCATACTGCCAGGGGTAAGGGACAGTCGTGTCAAAATATATATGAGGAGCCTTGAAAATGTGAGCAAGGGCCAAGCCACAATCTGCCAAAACAAGAATTTGTAAACTTTTATTGAGGAGTCATGAAATAAAATTATCACTGGTGAAAAACACTGAGTAGATGTTAAAATTCTAGTTTATAAAAAGGTTACCATTATTTGACCCATCAATGACAATGAGGTCAAACTTAGTATAAGCATTGTCCCTCAACCACTGCTTTGTGTCTTCACTGGTGAGAACTGCTTCGCACGTGGAGTAGGTCCAAAATAAAAAATCCGGCCAAATTATTTGATCACTTGTCGTTTGACCTGTGTAACGATGTTCCAGGACATTGAACCCACTCATATTATTAATGTAGTCTTCCAATTTTTTAGCATGGAAAACTTTTAATTTAGAATTAAATTCCGCTGGTTTGGGTGGGTATGGAGAAAACAGGGTCACGTTATGACCAAGATGGATCAATTCTTCCAAATAAGGCCACATTGCAATTTGATGACTGTAACTCGTAAAGATGTAGGTGAAAAGGATATTTTTGGACTCACAACCATTCCCCATCCACCACAATAATAAAGTTAACACAGAGAATCTATGTAATTTCATAATTATTTAATTGAAAGAAAAAACGGTACGGAAAACTTTGATCAAAATGTTCTGTCACACAACACACAGTCCAGGGAATAGTCCAGTTTAAAATTCAAAATAATGAAAATAAAATACAGGCGAGGGGAACGAGCACGTGTTTCATTCCTTTTGGGGACTAGGAAACCCTTTTAATAATATGTTTAGCGTATGGCATAAGGTACATTTTATCACAAAATAATGTATAAAAAAATACAAAAACAAGTTTATCGCATGACAGACCAGACCTCAAGGTCGTTGTTGTATGTATAGTACAATATTCTTGGTTTTCATGAGTTGACATACACGTATAAAACTGTGTGTGTAGAGTGAACGCAAGTTCTGTCCTATAAATGTTACTTTAATGAGGATCATCAGATTATGACTGACATGGCCAGGGTCAAAGGAGAATTCGTTGTATGTTGACACTCTTTTCTTACGTTTTTGTCAGTTTAGTGCCGACGTGACTGGATATTTAGCATGTTGAAAGATAAAACCATCTCCAACATCTAACAATTTAATTTAATTTTGTAATGAATCATGATTACATGAAAAAAATTAGGAAATATTAAACGAATTGGTGGGAATAATCACCATTCCAGAGAATCCAGGGGAAATTGTGAAAAATCTCCCACCACGAACACCAAGTTGACTGGTCGTGAGGTCATACAAAATTATTTGGAGTTCTGAATTGGGGATTGACAAATATGAGTTTGATTTCCATAGCCATCCTTTAAATTCCTGGGCCTGTTAATATCCATGTAGAGAATATTATGATAATTTTGTACAAAATCAAATAGGTAATAAATTATTTTTTTTAAAAAAAAATCTCAATTTCACCATCATAAAAATATTGGTTGGGATTTTCCACAGGTTGAACATGTACGTGATGTAAATTGTCATATTGATCCTCCATATTGTACTTGTTGTCCCCAAAACATCGATTAAATGGACGGAATAGTAGGAGACTGCCATGAATATATAACCCTGACAGTAGAGACTCAGGTACAGATTCAGTTTCTTTATAAATGTCTTGTACTCTCTGAACATGAGTAGACCCTGTGTAGGTCCAGAGAAAATATTTTAAAAATTGTATTTCAGAAACCATAATTCAAAATTTATCAAAGTACCTCTTCCGATGTGCATAGTTTTTTGTCAAGTGCCTGGACAAAATCTTTTGTAAAATAGTAAGCCGCAAAATAATTGAGGATGATGATATTGTTGACAGGGATGTGGATGTAAAAAGCATTGTAAAATTCTGTTGAGGTGAAACGTATTGTTTAAACAAAATGACATTTGATTAATTCAGTCAAATTCTTGATTAGAAAACCTGTTAGTAGCACGACGAGGCGAATGACAGGAGTGACGGTGACGGGTCCATAAAACCAAAATATTTCTTGAGCAATCTCTTCACTAGCTTTGTAAATGTCTTTGTCAAACTTGAATGCTGTACACACTTCAATTGTCCATATACACGTAATGTACAAACAGAGACTACAATTAATCATAGACATCAGCCGGGCCTGTGGGAGAGAGAAATGAAAAAATTACTGTAAACGTCTCCATTTAAAATGTCTCCTCTTAATAATATTATTTTGGAATATTTGTACCTACTTTTCGATATGTGACAGTACAAACCCGGACGATGGGGGTGGTTTGGATGAAATGAATGTAGTCTGAAATGATGTCGCAGTGGACCCAGTGCATGTAAATGTGTGCAATTACATAGCCATTCAAAAACATAAAGTTGAAAAAATCAAAGTAAGCCACAATGTAAGCAGTATTTGCGAGCAAATATTGTCCCATTTTCCTCACTGATTTGAGTCCAGCCAGACCAAAAAGGATTTGACACACCACACATCCAACCTGTTGACATGAATTTTTAGATTGTTTTTAAGTTACCATACACTGATATAAAATCTATCCTGGACAAGGTCAAAAAAGAAAAGTCCTTACCCTTTGTAGCCAGTGACATTTTGTGAGGACATAAATTTGATTCACAGTGTCAAAACGAAGGTACACAGGTGAGGCAAGAAGAGTCGAGGCAAAAGCGTATGAAATTTTGAGAAATTCAATGTAAGAACCTCGTGTCGTATTTATTGTCTTGATAAAATAAGTCTGCAGTTTTCCTAGTAGAAACGTTGTGAACAATTTAAATTGTTCCATGTCTAGTCAAACTAGCAGAGAAAATGAGGGCTACTTTTGTAAAGGACTGGTACACCCATTAGCTGCTCAAAATTTTTGAGGTTGATTTACTATGGTCCAAATGTGCAGAAAACTTGACACGCTTTCCTATCCTGGCGTAATGTTTTGAGAGCATAATTATTTGCAGGATATGTAAGCAAAATATCCTGTAAGACTGTGGATAGTCTCGTGACATTCATAATTCACTTCATTATTCCCAAATTAATATTTTAGTCTCTCGCCGCATTAGTAAATATGGTGCTTTCTCCTGTTGGTTCAGAAGGGATTAATTAAGTATTCAGTTTGCCTTTATTGATTGGCATTTGTACGAGCAGCTTTTCCCTATACAACGTAGTTTCTTCACCACGTAATTAGGAATTAGAGTAATGTATGAGGTGCAAAATCTCTCTAGTCTTTGTTGGGTGGAATCATTTTATTCGTTGAGAAAACCTAACTGGATAGAAAAAGATTTGCAATATAAATAGAAAGCGAATTTTGTTCGTGATAATTGTAACCCCAATTGTGCATAGGTATGCAGATTTGCAAATTTTGGGGAAACTTTTTGTATAAGTATGCGAAATTGAAAAATTTTTTGTGGCACTGAATAAAGGTGTTGATTAATAATGAATGTGTTGAATCAGGTACACACAATGGTTACCAATGAACGTTTTCTCTTGCTCTGACTTGTATGTCCAGTCATTCAACATGACAGGAGTATGTCGAGGACAACATTACAAGTAATGTCAAGTTTTGATGTGGATTCAAAATCACATAACAAAATTTCCTTGGTAACTGTTCTTCAGTACTAAACAACAAACTCCAACTTTACAGACCAAATCTACAGATTTGGTAGTGAAGGGCCTTGGTGTAAACATATGAATTTTGAATTTTTTCAAAAAAAATTCGCAACGCATTCGCAACTCTTGTCAAAATAATTACGAAATGAATGGAAAATACGATTAATTTTCAAAATTAATTCCATTAGATCAGTAGATTGTAAAACTCTAGTCCCTAGAGTTTGAAGCCATGTTCATTTTGAAGCCCTCATAAAGTGTGTTTGACGAGAAGAAGATGAGTTACACTGACCAGGACGATCCACGGAATTATGATCTCAACGGAAATTTTTATTGTCCAGAAGATCCTAAAAGGTTTTATACTCATATTTTTAAATATCTTCATAAAAAATCTAAGTTCCATTCGATTTGGGCAAAAGTTTTACACTTATTTCTTTCAAAATTCCAGTTCAGTCCTACAAATCCTGACGGAGACTCTTCGTCAAAGTCCACCCAGTGTGACAACAACTGTAGGACTCTCTTCCACAAGTCATGCCACTCATTCACCGGACAACAACAACATCAAGGACTACACATCCGTGGATATTCTGAATGACAATGACAATGCCAATTCGGAAGACTCTGGTTCCAACATTAGTTTCAATCCAGGTGACAAATTGAGTTCTCCTGTCCCTCCCTTGGCTCCACAAAATCTTTTTGAGAATGAATTTCGCTCAGCAACAGGAATAACAACAAATCCAGTCGAACAAAATGAACCAAAAGTGTCTCAAAGTTACAATGCCACAACACCAAAATTTTCTCTTCGATCCCAATTCAAACAATGTCATCTTGCCACTGTACTTGGGTCAGCTCGGAGATGTTTCAAACAACTCTCTGCTGTCAAAGATGGTTTGGCTATCCTCGTCTCACAGGATGAGCAACTTTCCCAGGTCACACATTCTTAGTCCTTTTCTTTTTTTTAAAAATACAAAATTAAATGAAAAGACTCTGATTTTTAAAATCTCGTATTATTATTTATTTTCCAGGGAAAGAAAGCGACGTCAACCGGCCCTGACTACGCCCTCATTGCAACCCTTGGAGAGTACATTGTATTTCTCACAAGACAAGCTTTCACTCCAGCCCATCGTCTCTACACCGCTTCTTTGGGTCTCCACTTATCCGAAGACTTGATCCGAAATCCAACTGACCCAGCTCTACTCAATTTTAAGCAGGGTTACATAATTCGTCCAAATTGGAATTCTATCATCCATACTCAAATGAAACTACGTTTCTGTGTAGACTCAGCCACAGAAATATATCACAGATTTGGTCAGAATGAAACGACATCATCTTCATCTCAAAATTCACCACATCATCAAATGCAACTCATCCTCGTCACTCTCATGCATGCATTTCAAGACCTTTATGCCACAGCCCTTGGTTCTACAGACATTTTCAAAGTACTCCTTCATATTGAAGATTATGGTGAAAAAATTTTACAAGAATTTCTCCTCTCTTTGGAATCCCTCGAACGTTCTGATCTCCTCCTTCAAGTCCAAGCTCTCCGTCGAAGTTTTGATGACATTGTCATCATGCTAGAACAATTAAGTTGGGCTGCTTATATAGTTTTCCGCTTAGCCAGTGGGAAAAGTTTGACTCCTTCTCCGGATGGCTCTACCCTCAAAATCCCCACAACAACAACGACAGTAGTAGGAGTGGACACAAAAAATTCCAGTACAAAATCATCCAATTCTCAAAATAGTGTCAAAAATGACTCAAATGGAAGGTCCAAGTCATCATCTGTCACCCGGTCAAGTTCTCGTCCTCACACCGAATCCCGTGATAATGAGAAGTTGAGAGAAAAATCATTATCATCTTACTCCAAATCCCTTTCTCCATCCCAATCTTCTAGTCACAAACTAAAGTACGGTGACTCACAAGATTACAGTCACCAATCCCGTTCACAATCGTCCCGTCACAAAAGTGGGAGTAGTGGGAAAGGGACGAGTGAATCTTCCTCAGCATCCACATCTCGTCATAGTCATAAAGATCGGAGTAAGACAAATCCTGTGGCAAATTATGGGGAAGAAAAATCTAAAAGATCCTCCTCTTCTTCGGAGAAAGGGAAATATCCAAAATCTCACATCCCAACCCTCACAACCCATCAAAGAACTGATACCTCCAGGTCCCGGAAACCACAATCATCCAGTTCAACAAGGCCACACACTCCAGACCGTGTTTCTTCTTCTAGTGGAGGAAGTTACAGTCGTCATCATCTTCAGTCTAATTCCAGTCTCGCTGGGAAGGATAGAACACATAATTCTTACAGTAGTCATCATAGTAGTCGAGAGGATAGGAAAGCCAGTACGACGAGTAGTGACCCAAAGTCAGGTGGAAGTCGGAAGAGTAAATCTAAGTCTCATAGTACATCCAGGGATGAAAGTGGCAGTCGAATTTTAAATAAAGTTAATATTGAGACTGGACATCATCATCGTTCTTCCTCTTCACCCTCTTCATCCAGAATACCTTCTGCTTCCGGTGGGTCTTCCTCTGTGAGGACGAAGGACAAAAGAGAGAGAGAAAAAGAGAGGGAAAGGAGTTCCAGTCACAGGAGGACGAGGACACATGAAAGAGATGATGAGGATGACAATGTCATCAAATTTGGGAACAAATTCTAGTCATAAATTCCGGAATAAACTCAGTCTACCATCATTCCTCATTTTTGCTCTCCTTTTTCCGAACACACAATTTTTTAATCATGTAACCCAGAATGCTGACAGGCAACTAGTCTTGAGGACATTCATCTGCATTAATTTAGTCTTCTCAACATATGTTTTTGCAAAAATGCAATAATTTTTTGTTTACTCCACCACCACCTCCTCCTCCTACAGTAGTCCAAATAAACATGAATTTGGCACCAGTATCCTCACACACATTGTAAACTCTGCCTATCAACAATCTCTGTACCTCTCTTCCAAGAGAGAGAGTGTGTTTCATGAATGAGGGTGTCCAAAATGTGAATTTTTTTATTCTAGAGAAGAACCAGAGTAAGAGGAGGAAACTGTGTACAGGGCTATAACTGAAGAAAATGAGGTCGAAATTCGGAATATTCATACTGGATTGCCAATATACAACATATGAGTATATAATATAATCTATACACAAAAAATTTATGCGAGCCCCGTCTCACATTTTACATGCATATAAAAACCCATGGATCGTAAATGCAGGGATCGTGCATGGTGTAAACAGAATACACAAAAAGTGGATACGTGAGAGAGTGTGTGTGTGGATTTTTTGTGTTCATGTTTTTTAATTTGGTTACCCCGTCTCTCTTTCACACACACACACAACACACACGTCCACAACCTATTTTTAAGCAGCCTACAATCAAAAGTGATCTGAATGCCTATTCAATTCACACACACACTTATCATACATAGGAGAGGAGATAGGATAGTTGTGTTGGTTACACTCAGAACCACTAATATCATGATTCATTTAGTGAATGAAGAGTGTGTACATCCTCCTGATATTTATATAAATAATGTTAGGAGAAGAGAAGACAGGAGCTCCCGGAAGCAAATGTTATTTGAGGGGGAAAAATAAAGATAAAATTTTCAGGCTCATGTACATTCAATTTTAATTTAGCTCACAGTTACAGTGTATGGTTCATAGCAAAACTCTCTCTCTCTCTGTCTCTCATTCATCCTGTGAATATGGGAGAGAGACAAAGTGCAAACTTTGAAAAACCTGCGGCTGACAAAAACTTTTAAAATGCACCTTATTGTCTATGTATGTGTCAATGTGTGTGTGTGGACTTCCGCTTTACAAGAATCGACTGGTAGTGTGATAACCCCTGAGTCTATTCAATCGTGTATCAGATAGAAATAAAGAGAGAGAGAGAGTACAGAAGCTGTCAATTGTCAAATATGGTAAGCTACACACATTCAAATTTTTCTGTTCATTCTTTCTCCTCTCTCATCTTTTTCTTCTTCTTTTATCTACTGTATTCCACACACAATAGAATACATAAGAGGACAAAAAATTTCAAAGGATAGGCTCACATTTCCCATACAAAAAACGGTTTGCAGGAGTGCATCCTAACTTGATGTACAAAATGGTGTGTAATACACACACCACACACCACAAACAAATGCAAGTGCAGTTTATATTTTAGTACATACTGTACAGCCAAAGGATAAACTTTATACAGAGTTATGTATTGGAGTACTTCCACATCTCTTACTATTCTGTATGAACGTTACTTTTTGATACAACACTTATCATTCAATGTAGAGACTCGGGATGGAACTCTATCTCTCTCTCCTCTTCTACTCTCAGGCCAGGGGAAAGAGAGACAGTGACGGATAATTTCAATGCCACTTAAGGCATGACTAATTTGTAAAGACTTGGTAAGGGACTCTATACAGACTGGAACATCAGATTTTGGATTTCTTTTTGACTTGAGGTTCAATTTTTGTATTGTGTATCTCTCAGACTGGGAGTCTCAATATGATTACACGATCCAAGGAAAAGTGTTGAGAAGTTTGTGTGTGTGTGAAAGAGTGAGGTAGTACAAAAAGGAGAAGAAGGGGAAATCATCACTTTGCCCATCATCATTCAGAGTTGTACACCTTGTGATGGAGCATTAAATAATCTTGTGTCTGTACGTGTGTGTGTGAATAATTACATTTGGATGTGTGATACCGTGCACTACACACTTCAGTTGAAGAGTAATTACAATCATCACGTCAAAAATTGATAATGCAACCCAAGTTAACCTTATTTTAATTTGTGTGTGTGTGTACAGATTACCAGATTACGAGAGTGACCGTGTAAATTCCCAGAATTTTTCCCTCCGTCAACTTATTATCTCCCCCAATATCTCTATCTACTTACAAGTATAATAATCCTGTAATAATTTATCCTGTAGTACTAGACTCTAGAAGAACAGGTGTCATGTGACAGATAATGACTCTCTCTCGTCTTTTGACTAACTAACCAACACACATAGACACACCGCAACAAAGTACAGTTCAGTCAGGAGACGGTCTGCAGGTGTGACTGATTGGAGAGTTATTCCTTTTCTACAGACACGAAAATCCCACAAACACACACAGAAGTATACACAAATAGTTGTGTGTTAACATGGCAAAATTCCCATCAATCCTGATTTCTCTCGTCGTTGGGTCTGCTCTTCTCCAACAAGTGGCTGTAGCTCAGGTTTGTGTTTTTCGAAACAAACCAATTTTCAATAATTTATTCATATTCAAAGTGCCATGTGTCGATCACTTATTCTAACTAGTGTACTCAAATAATTAGCGTAATATTACGATATTTCACAGGAGAAACTCAAAGTTTCAGTCTACTACGAATCCTTGTGTCCAGATTCTATTCGATTCATCACTACACAACTGTACCCAACATTTAGTGAGATTGGAGGACACGACAATCAGTATTTGACCATTGATTTTGTCCCGTATGGAAAAGCAACAGTAAGATTTTTTCAAATAAAATTGTCTTTATTCGTTTGGGATTCAAAAACTAATTTTCGAAAATACTTTTCACTACTACTAGACTATTGAGGATGGAGCTGGTGGTTATGAATTCCAATGCCAACATGGACCACAAGTAAACAAAAATTTAAATAAAACAATTAAAATAAAAAATGTAAATTTATTTTAAATCCCAATTTTTTCAAAAATTATTTAACAGGAATGTGAAGGGAATAAGATGATGGCATGTGCTCTCAAACATTTGCCAGCAGCTTCCTCAGAAGCCTTCATAAATTGTACGATGAGTGCTCTTCGTCCACCAAATGCCGGTCCATCCTGTGCCACTCTTTTGAATCTAGACTACACAACAGTCGAGGCCTGTATCAGTTCTACAGAGGGTCCTGAACTTTTAGCACAAAATGGACTTCGAACTCACAGTCTGAATCCTCCTTTAACGTGAGTCCCCTCAAATGACATGACTGGCATGAGTCATGTCTCCTTCATATTCCGATCTGTTTCTTTTTTGAAACCTGCTCAACTCTTTTTTTGTGTATGTAGATACGTCCCTTGGATTACTTACAATGATGTATTTACGGAGGCAGACTTAGATGAAAGTCAATCGGATTTTAAGGGTCTTCTTTGTAAAAAACTTGGTTCCAATGGACCATCATTTTGTCCAACGGTAGGATCGGCTTCAATTCGTGGAAAAATCTCACTCCAATTTTATATTGTCTCTGTCTTCTCGTCCATGTTACTCTGTCTGTACCTCTAATGTCCTGCCAATCTTTTGTACTAAGTTTTTGATGATGACTTTGTCTGTTATAATGTAATTACATATTTTGTACGTATACTCTTTATTTCATTATATTTAGTAAACTCTCAAGAGAAATTGAACAATGTACAATCTAATGTCACCATACCCCTTTCTCTCTCTCTCTCTCTCTCTTCTCCCTATTTAGGCCTCCAATCTAACAATTTCCGTCTTCTACGAGAGCCTTTGTCCAGACTCCATAAGATTTATAACTAATCAACTTTACCCAACCTTCCTCAGTTTTGGCGGCTTCGCCAATCAATATTTTGACATAGATTTTGTACCTTACGGTAAAGCTGAAGTGAGTTAATTCTCTTTCTTTCTTCTTTTTTTTGTAAGACGTTACGTTCTAGGCACACATTTTTTTGTATTTCTAACAATCTCGTTTTTGTGCACATACGCATTAGCCATACAACTGTGATTCACAGAGTAAATAGTTTTTTTAAAAAAAAATAATAAAGAGATTTTGTTTGTGGTGGATGACGATGCTCATTTTATCGTGTCAAGTATGAATCAATGTTGACCAACATTTAGTTACTTTTTTGAACAACAAGAGCAAGGAACGTCATTTACAATTTGTAGAGCATAAATGTTTGCACAGTTTGTAGAATTGTTTATCTAATTGAAACCTTTAATACCTGTGTAGACTTTTGAGGGGCCAAATGGGACTTTCACCTTTGAATGTCAACATGGACCACGGGTAAGGGAACAATCCACAATGGACAAATTTTTTAGAGAATTGAATGAACTGAAGTCTTTGAGGGATTTGATTATAGAACATTTGATTCCATTTAGTAAACAACTGAAGAAAAAATATTACAAATTTTTTAGGAATGTGAAGGGAATCGTATGCACACTTGTGCCCTTGCTAATATCCCTGAAGAGGCTGGACCAGCGTTCATCAATTGTAGTATGAAATCTGGAAATCCTCCAGCAGCTGGACCAGCTTGTGCTGAGGCTCTTGGTCTCGATTTCGATCCAATTCAGGCTTGCATTGATAATGAAGGAGATGCTCTGTTAGCAGTTAACGGAGTGAGAACTCATTCACTGGACCCAGCTTTGTACTATGTCCCTTGGATCATTTTCAATGGGGTTTGGTCAGAGGAGGATTTGGACAATGCACAGCTTGATTTGACTGGATTATTGTGTGAAAAATTACAATCGACTGGAGCTCCTGATTTGTGCAGTCAAAAGAGGCACAAGAGTAGGGGTTAAAAAATGGAGAATTTCATTAGGCCATCGAATTGTCTCAAATTTCTGCCAAGCCAAATTTATCAAAAATTTTGTCACAATCAAACTAAATCAGTAATTATTTATAACTTCTTTTATGTCAAAAAGAAATTATTCTCCAATAATTTCATTCCATTGTATACAAAACAAGGTGTACAGTCCAAATGGGGTGTTTGCATGAAAAAAGTACTAATAAATTTCAGTTGCTAAACTAACCCCAAAGGTAATTAGCGTTCTGTAACATTCTTCTCACAAATTTTTGTTAATAATTGTAGAAAATTTCATACACTGAAATACACTGAAATTTGACCCAATTCTATGACGGTCACAATTCATTTTTCATATCTTTCTCCGAGTGAAAAACTTGAGTCAAAATGGCAAAGAAACTTGAACACATGTGGAGTTGCATAAAATTGTTCTTGAAGTCTTTGATTGAGCTTACTATACTATTTCTGACGACAAATCGGTTGATATTAATAAAAACCGGGGGAGTCATCAAAAAATTCATGCCCTTACAAAAATATTTTTATTAGGTTATTTACAAGATGTTATGCAACTGACATTATGTAAACAAATGGGATTGAGAGAGAATCCGTACAATGAAAAGTTACTCTAATTGGCTTCACAGTCTGAACACTAATTTAATGAGTACAAAAAAGGATACATATAGAATATGTACGACAATAAATCCCGTATTTTTTCCTTCCACATTGCGTATTGACACAGTGTACTGTGCAGTAAATGAGTGTGAGCACCAATTTTCCTGAAATTCAGATTTCACTATTAGAAAAAACTGAAAAGTACTACGGTACAAAAACTTTACATACATATAGACTAGTGCAAACTTTCGTTCGGACTGTAATTCTAATGACAGTGAGACTGAATTTCATGACCATGAGATAATATGCTGTCTGAGAGAATGTTATTTTTTAGAATTAATTACTCACAACATTGTTCTTCTGTTACGTAGTACACATAATTGTCATGTTATATAAATCAACAAAAACAGCATACGGCCAATGTGTCCTTATATGTACTTACTAATAGTCTCATCTTCCCTTTTTTAATTACACTTTCTATTGTGTCCCAACTTATAATTATTGTCACAAAAAATTCATTGACGTACACCTGGCACAATGTGCCAAAGTGTCAATAATAATTTGGATGGAAATGTTCTTAAACTTTTATTCAAGAACATATAATCCTCCTGCAATTATTGGAGATTAAAAAAATATGAAATATCAAAGAAAAAATAAAGTTTTTTTCTCCATACAATTCGCACCCAAAAAAGAATTATTACGCATTCAATTATTTCTCAACTAATTAATTGTTAGTTCACAATCAAAAGTCCACAGTACAATCACAACCATCTGGACTGTAACCAATTATAATTCATTAAGCTTACACGTTGTCATGATCATCAAAACCTAAAATTCACTTTCGCCGTCTCTGTTTGTACTTGAAAATTTTATTATTAGTAAATAATCATGAAATATTCGTACACAAAAGTCAAGTGTACACTCATCTCTCTCAACAACGACAGAGAGTGACAGGACACTCGTAGTTTACGTGACCACTTGGCATTCTCGTAGTCATTCATGGGAAAAAATGCACTGGAAAAAACGTTCCCCTCATTTAATCTAATCTCTCACCCACAAACAATGACTCGACAATGTCAAAATCCACAGAGAGAATATGAGCAAGGATTTAAATAATTGATTACGAATATACTCCTTGTGTGTTTGTGTGGCTTAGTATAAAATGCTCACATTTTAAGTACACACATAAACCCACATTCTCAATTATTAAACTTATTATGTATCTTTCTATGTAAAGTAAATGATTCAGAAATATTCTTATTCCTGTACTAGCGAATATGGTCAAGTGTAACTTTGCATAAAATTTAATGGAGGAAGATGCTCTTTGTAAGATTACACGAAAATTGTGTGAGATTTGCATTTTTGCACTGAAAATTTCACATTCCTCCTAACACATACTATATTTTAGTACAATAATCTATTTTCCTATTCAGTTGGAGCTAATGCTAAGTATCTTCGAGCTAAAGCTGGATTCATGATCAGTATCTCTCTTATCTGCTTTTAGATTTTATGCAAAAATTCAGGAATACATGTAGCGTAGTACTATCAACGCAAACTTGTAACTTCATTTTTGTGCTAGAAATATATTCCGCGTTATGCAGTGTCGAGTCCGTCTTGAGGATAACGAACAAAGGAAACTGAGACAAACCTCAATTAACACATGTATGCTACACAAAATGGAGAAATGACATGAAACCATTTTAAACCATTTCATTAGTATTTAAATTCCTTTCCGTACTTAGACTGTGAGTGTCCATTTTATTAACTTTTGAGACTCGTGTGAAATTGTATTGAAAAAAAATAAAATGGAAGAATCAAAGAGAACTATTATAAGGACAAAAATTCCAACAGCAACAATGGAAGCCACTTCAATTTTGTACGACCCCGAAAAGGTCACCCTGGAGTATTTGAATCGAAGACTATGTGAGTTGGAGAACTGGATGAGAGTGTACCAGGGTAAATTATCTCATACTTATCTCCACAGAGCACAATTTATCAATATTTTGGAAATCGAAATATATGTATGTCATAGGTTATATGACTCCAAGGGAAGCTCAACAATATCAAAATGAAAATTCACATTTATTCCAAGATCCATCAAACACAAGCAACCTTGACCTTTCATTGGATGATGGATTAATTTGTCCAGAAATACAGTCTCGAAAAAGAAAAGGTTTTTGTGAACATCCGAATTTTAAAAATTTAATTTTATAATCAGCCTTCAATGAATAATTTAATTTATGCGCGCAGGTGAACCATCCACCGACAGTGAGTTGGCCAGTTCTTCAAAAGAAAATGATTGTACAAAAAATACTGGTCAACCTCCAGTTCTCTACCTAAATGATGGTAGACACAAAACTTTACAAAAGATAATCTTTCATCTGAATAATTTATAAAATTTTGGAATAGCTACTGATTTTCATAAACTTTGTCGGCAGATAACAATGCAAAACCGATGAGAGTCGTCACTCCATTGCCATTGGATCAAAATTTGTTTAATCCAAATAAACATCCTTGTCTCAATCCGACTCTACCACCCCCGAATTTCAGGTTCGGATCGTCTGAATATTTGGAAATGACTCCTTCTCAACCATGTTTCTCAGCCCAACCACTGTCAAGTAATTCATCCCAATTTGTAATAAAATTATTCGAGACAATCCAGTAAAGTATTAATGGAGGTATGTATTTATAGATGCATTCCAGAATCGAAATGGGCCTCATTCGGCTTCAAGAATGAAAAAGAAGGAGAAACCAATCCACTGTCAACCTTGTGACAAAATATTTTTCACTGAAAAACTTTTTGAAAGGCATAGATCAAGAGTTCATCCCAAGGTCAAATGTAGTCTTTGTCCAAATTCCAAGTTATTCAAGGACCATTACGCTCTACTACAACACATGGGATCCAAACATCCAGGTCAAAGGTTGGGAAGGGTCCCTTCGACGACCACAATGATTACTTCAAGGAATAATTCTCAAATTAGCTCGCAACTTCAGGGGCAAGAGTCAACAGTGCAATTAAGAAATGAATATTTTCTCACAGGAAGAGAAAGTCCAAATTGTGACTGGACTCATCCACAAATGATGCAAATTTAATTGACGATTTTTTTAACAAAATGATTTTGATATTGTCAAGTGATTAAAAATATTTTCAGTGTCTAGCTTTTCTCATTATTTAATTCCATATATAATTTTTTAAAAATATACTCCTACCGAACATTTCAAGCTATTTAATGAAATTAAAAATTTTCCTCGTATAATAATTAATAAATAATTTTTGGGACATGAAATAAAGACGAGCTGCTTGCATTATTTTTAATTTGATCACTGCACAGGAGTCTTATTTGTACTCTTCACTGTAAAATGCACGCATATTGCACAAAAACGACAACACAACTTGTAATATTTAACAACAATAAAATATTGGAGAAACAAAACGAATACTCTTCCATATAGATATAATATGTTTTCATTCATTCGACTTGATTTGTGGTAATAATAATTTAATGACAATTTTTTAAAGTTATAAATGTATTATGATTGCAACTTGTATATTACACTTTTTGTTCATTGTAATGTCTAATATAGATACACACTGGAAGGATTGAGCGAGATCCATGAATCACTGTAATTTTGACTAATTTAATTCAGACAATTTAATTCTCCACAGCTGTCTAGTGAAAGGTGTGCTGAGGTAAGCATGTGTCTTTGACACGGTCATTTGACTGATGTGCATCATCTGTAGTCAAAGGAAAGGAAATTTATAATCTTCTTTAATTATTGTGAACACTACACATGGTTTACAACAGTCAAATCATTTTGGCCAGACTTCTCACCTTACTCTCTTTACTTTGTAAAGCTCTCAACATTTCCCCACTCCCATCAACTTCCAAAATGAGAGCATCGTTGTCCTTAATAAGGAACTTCATTTTTGTGATCTTTTGAAAAAAAATTAAATTATTTATACTGCACGTAATTAAAACAATTCATTACATATTATAGAAATTAAAAAAATGCTCAGAACACATACAAGATGTTTCAATTCGCTGACATTACGATTCCCTGGAATTACGTAATCAAGGAGGGAAAGAGCTGATATTGCTAGACCCCTTAATCTCAAACTTATTTTCCTGATGGATGGCCAAGGTCCAAATTGATCGAACTACAATTAAATTCATAACTATGATTAAATCTCAATTTTATTTTTTAAAATATATTGCTGTATTAAATACTAACCAAATCTCGTTTTGCAATCAGGGCAATGTAAAATCCTCCTTTGCCATTCGAACGAATATTATCAGGTGTGCCAGGTAATTTGTCCACAAACACGTCAGACTGTCCCTGTTTGGGACCCTTGATGTAGTATCTAGTGAAATTAAAAAACTGGTTAACCTTACATAAAAATCCTTGCAGTCAAAATTAAATTATCAATTTTACCTCAAAATTCTACACTGGACTGTCTCAGCCACCAGAACAAAATCTTCATTCTGACTCAACTGAACTCCATTAGCAAAGTGAACATTGTCAATGACCACTGTATTCTTTTTTGTTTTTGGGTCAAAACGGATCAAACGACCACTGGGAGGACCAAGTATATCTTCAAACATATTGTCCAAGTCAGCATTCGTACTGGCATCCGACCAGTAAATAATCCCTTCCTTTGTCACATCCAAGTCATCTGCAAGACGAGGAACTTTCCCATTGATCGGCTCATCGTATCGAAATAGGGCTTCACGCTCTCCTGTCAAATTAATATTTTTTAAAAAAAATCCTTTCCATTTTTTAAAATGATGAACATTTACAGTCATAATATTTACCTGTCTCAACATCTACAGTGTAAATTCCATGATATGCATCCGCCACGAGTAATTCCTTCTTGTTTTCCCCTGTATTTTGGCGGAGACCCAGAGGTCGTCCACAGATTGCAGTCTCCCATGGTTCTTCAATTAGTATAAATATCAATTAGGATTTTATGCACTCAAAGTACATATTTTACAAGACAACTTTGCCAATTTTAAAGCATTGCTAATAAAGAAATAAGATAGGACTTATAGCATTAGCATAAAAAATAACTCACCACAGTCAAGACCCATGGAAATGACAGAAGTTTTTCCATTCTTATATCTGATAATACTTCCACCCTCAATCCCTGCGTAAACTGACTCATCTGGAAAAATTACGACAGACTCTGGAGCAACGATTTCCAAACCCTCGGCTTTTTCATGGTTAATTATAGCCTCCGCTTTATCCAGAACATTTCTCGGAGTCAGTTTCCCTTCCAATTTAATTGCAGGTGGTAAACTGTCAATATAAATAATCCATTTTTATTGTAACTATTAAAATTTTCTGAATCCTATTGAAATGATTATTACGACATAGTGTGTGTACTCACTTGATGTCCGTTAACTTCACATGGGGTGGGATACCCGGAATGCACATTATGATGATACAAAAAACCCCAAAGTATATTACACTCTTCACCATCAACTTCAACGCTGTCAGCAGAACCATGATGAGGCCTTAAAAAGTTATATTTAATTATTCAATGATAAAAATACACGTA